>JAOEHY010005988.1:9384-30370 GCA_025447955.1 Psilopsiagon aurifrons | reverse complement strand
CAACTTTCAAAATCAGATATATAGACCTGCATTAGCTGAATATTTTGGAATATATTTGTGACCTTGTTCATAGCACTTGAGTTCCAATCAAGTTATGTGATGGAAAGATGTTATTTTTAATGGCTATGTCTGGTTTAGTTTGATATTTGACTGTAAGCTTATTTTAGGAGCCTCAATTAACTAGCTTACAACAAAGGTATTTTTCTCTCTTCCACTGTGGCTACAAGGCACAATGAATGCAGCTGTGTTATTACAATGAAGAACACATGCTTGCATGCTTTGAAATCAATGATTATTGTCAAAAGCATGACTGGCATATTTGTAGTTAATACTGCCATAACTACAAGTAGTGTCTGCACTCAATAGGAATTAATATGTCTCTCGAATTAAGACCGTGCTACACCCAAAAACTAGATGCTTATTATCAAAAGCATGCTTGATATTTTGAATAATAGAGATATTTAACAAATTTTGCAGACCTAAAGTCTGTAAGAACACATGGTACAAGGTTTTGGAAATTAGTTTGCAAGACCACTTTGGAGAAATTTCACTGAGCTGAGAATACTTCAGAGGCTGGATCTTACAACATATACACGTATATAAAATGGGAAACAAAGTTTTGACAATTTGATTGAGTTATTTGAAAGGACAGATTATTTTTTTAAATGTTTTTCTACTTCTAATGACTTTTCATTTCTGTAGGTTATATTTTGTGTTGTTGATATAATATGCTATATTACCAGCTTAAAGCAGAGATTTTAGAGTCACCTGTAATGATCTGTTATATCAAATTTTTGTCTTGGAAAATGAGGAATTTTGGATTTAAGGAATTTCCTAAGTGGAAAAAAACCCACCATGTTTTAAAACTCAAATTTTACCTCTTTATGCCGTTATCGAAGTCTGTCAGTTCATAATGTCTGACTACTTCCAGCGGAAAATCTGTTGTAATGCCTACTATGGAAAGTGATAGTAGATACCAGATCCCGAAATCATCTGTCATGTTTCATTGCACCATGTCATCTTAAAACACATTCCACAAAAAACAGGGTGCAGCGTTGCACACAATCAAGTGAGAGAGAGCAATAAGTGCTTTCCCATCTCTCTTTATATTAGATTTCCATTAGATTTATAATACTGTTGTGGTTAGAGTAACTTTGGGAATCACCTGTTCCAATACTTTTCTGAGTTATAGACACAAAGCAAACAGCAAGCTGCCTGCTTGCAGTACCTGATATGTGCTCATATTATGGTGACTATTCACTATGAGAAGTCCAGCAGTCCCTTGATGTATGCTGTCAGTAGTCTCACTTCTCATGGTCACTCACTTTGCAGTACTACGTAACATAGGCACATCTAGTGTCTAGACAAAGACACCTCTGAATTAGAGAGGCATACACATCTTTTACTAAAATCATCTCCTCTGCAAAATAGATGACATCTGACAACAGCATCCAACTTTGATGTGGTCTTAGAGCATTAGACTTCAGTGTGTTCTAAAAAAGGCTCCTTGTTCTTTGCAGCTCATAATCTGATTCAGGAAGCTACCAGGATTTTATACAACAATCAATTTAGATTCCATTTGATACAGTAAATAAAGAGAGAACTCTGCTGTCAGCTGAAAGTTGTAAAGTTTATTTTTAAAGCTTGCTTTAACAGGAAGGGGAAAAACTTTAAAATTCTCTTCTGCCTTCTTCTATTGCTCAGATGAGAGTAAGGGAATTGATAGCAGAAGAGTGTATTTGACTGGGACAGTTTATGGGATTGGATTGTCTGTTTAAACCTGGCACTTTCTTTTATAGCTTTATCTGCAAGTCCTGGTTTTTCATTTTGTATGCATTTTTGTAGACAAAAAGATTTTGTAGAGATAATGAAGGATTCTCAGACATACACTTCTGAAGAGACATAACCAGAGAAGGACTGGTGTAAACTACTAAAGGTGCTGCAAAGAATATGCACCGAAGCTTGAACCCAGACTACAGTTGAGTTCTCTATTGTATGTATTAAGCTCCTTAGAACAAGATAAAGAAGGTTCCTGTTAGCCAAGGACAAAATATAGCATAAACTCGGAACAAATTTTATGCTTCTAAGCAGATCAAAACTTTGGAGCTTATAATTTAGTGATCATCATTGTGACAGATAGTTGTGCCTGATACATGTGAGACATGTGACTGGGGACTTCATTTATAAAATCATAGAATCAAAGAATAGTTAGGGTTGGAAAGGACCTTAAGATTATTAAGTTCTAACCCTCCTGCCATGGGCAGGGACTCCTCACACTAGACCATGTTGCCCAAGGCTCTATTCAACCTGGCCTTGAACACTGCCAGGGATGAAGCATTTACCACTTCATTGGTCAGTCTGTTCCAGTGCCTCACTACCTACACAGTAAGCAGCTTCTTCCTTATATCTAACCTGAATTTGCCCTGTTTAAGTTGAAACCCATTACACCTTGTCCTATCACAAAGGTCCCTGATGAAGAGTCCCTCTCCTGCATCTGTGTAGGCTCCTTTCAGATACTGTAAGGATGCTATGAGGTGTCCATGCAGCTTCTCCAGGCTGAACAGCCCCAACTTTCTCAGCCTATCTTCATACAGGAGGTGCTCCAGTCCCCTGATTATCCTCGTGGCCCTCCTCTGGACCTGCTCCAACATCTCCATGTCCTTATGTTGAGGACACCAGAAGTGCACCTAGCACACCAAGTGAGGTCTCATGAGAGCAGAGTGAGGGCCAGGATCACATACTTCAACTTGCTGGTCATGCTCCTTTTGATGCTGCCCAAGATAAGTTTGGCTTTCTGGGCTGAAAGCACACACTGCTGGCTCATGATCAGTTTCTCATTAACTAACACCCCCAAGTCCTTCTCCTCAGGGCTGCTCTGAATTTCTTCTCTGCCCAACCTGTAGCTGTGCCTGGGAGTGCCCTGACCCAGGTGTAGGACCTTGCACTTGGCCTTGTTAAAATTCATAAGGTTGGCACTGGCCCACCTCTCACGCATGTCCAGGTCACTCTGGATGGCATCACTTCCACCCAGCATATCAATCGAACCACATAGCTTGGTGGTGTTGGCAAATTTGCTGATGGTGCACTCAATCCCACTGTCCATGTCACTGACAAAGATGTTGAACAGGATCTGTCCCAGCACTGACCCCTGAGGGACGCCACTCATTACCTGTCTCCATATGGACATTGAGCCTTTGATTGCAACTCTGCTTATGGTCACCCAGCAAGCATCCACTGGGTGGACTTTCCATCAGATTTATGTCTCTCCAGTTTGGAGACAAGAATGTCATGCAGGACAGCATTGAACTTTGCACTACCCAGGTAGATGACATCAACTGCGTTGTCCCTATCCATCAGTTCTGTAGCTCCATCATAGAAGGACCCCAAATTGGTCAGGCATGATTTGCCCTTAGTAAAGCCATGTTGACTGTTATCAGCCGCCTCATTGTTTTTCATGTACTCTAGCACGGTTTCCAGAAGAATCTGTGCCATGATCCTTCCAGGCACAGGGGATGAAACTGACTGGTCTGTAGTTCCCTGGGTATCAAAACTCACATCCAGTCCTATGTTCATGTTATAGACCTGAGTTACAGTATTGTCACCAATGATTTAGAAAGCCAAGAAAATATGTCTGTAGTTTCCCTTTTAGCTTTATGTCTTCACGCCAGGTGAGGAGGCAGAGCTGTGAAATTAAATGGTAGGGAAACCCTATATGAATGGCATCTTTTAACAGCCCTCTGATTTTGATTCTTGGATCTTTTAATTTTTAAATTTTATATCCTGGGTTGTTTTCAAATGTTGCAAAAAACCGTTGTTCATTGCTCTGAAATTATCAGATGTACTGGCTATAACAGAGCAGACAAAAGGTCCATCTGACTCAGTTCTCATCCTTTGGTGCCAGAACTCCCTTTAAATATTCTAGGAAAGTATGGAAAATAAAATCTGATGTCAAAGAATTCTAAAGACTATTTTTTCTTGTCTGATATTTGAAATTATTTGGTTTTGCTTTATTGTTCATTCTTATATACAAGAGAACTTTGATCTAAGGCGCATATCTCAAATGTTTTCGGAAATCTTCTATAGAAAGAAGTTTAAGTTACAGTGAGACATAAAATTCTAAGAGATTCAGGATTTTGAATTTGTGTAGAGAAGCAGCAGCCCTAGAATACACCTATACTCAATGTTCTGGAAGAGAGTAGCTGGAAGAGATGCTAGAACCTGCTCTCCAGAGATGAATTTTTGACACCTTAAGAAAAAAAAAAGTAAATCTGTGCACACAGTCTTAGGCTATTGCCATGTGATACAATGACTTGATCTATAAATCTATGCTGAAAGACTAAACAGATTCTATGTACATTCAGGGGACTGACAAGAAAACTAATGTCATGTAAATCTTTAATCAAGGAGATCCATAAGCAAAAGTGAGGATAAATGACCAAAGGATGAACAGCTTGTGGGAGTTTAAAGACATGGCTTTACAAAGTTGAGTAAACCAGACCATTGCCTCAGAGGCCTTCATCATTTGAGATAGGAGTTGGTCAGTTTGCACTTTTTCCTTGAACAAGTCAAATGCGACAGTTACCTAAGACTGTTACAAAGGCATTTAGAAGAAATTCAGCTTTGGTTTTTGCTATGAAGGGAGAAAACTCTCGCTATTTAACTATATTTATAGTCTTTATATTAAGAGAAAACACTTATATCCTCCAAATATATAATTGTTTACTTAAAACACATATTTTCATTTTGCACTGATTGTGGAGGAAACTCACATTATCAATTGATGTTGCCATTTGCAGAGAGGAAAATTAAATGGACATCAGACTATGTAATTATTTTTTTTTTTTTAGAAATGTCCCATTGCAGCAAAGAGTATGTTCCTCAGCAGTGTAATGATATTCAGTAGAATACCATTATTCTGAATTATATTCTTCAGAGGTAACATTTTAAAGATACAAATTTGAATAGTGCAAAAAATATCTGAGGAAGAATTCATGGATCGTTATGCTGTTTTATGTAACTGTATATACCACAAAAAAGGAAGCTTCAGCTCTGAGAGGCAGCCTATTAGATAACTTCAGTGATGAAAACATTTTGCCTGCATTTTTTATTCTGCAGGATAATAAATTCTACAGGTTTTATAAACTACCAAATAATAGAAGAGGAAATAACATGTTATTCTTCTTACTCTATTTTTTATTGTCTTCACAAGTTAAGCATCATCTTCATGTAAGCTTATTGCAGGAGTGACATATTAAGATGCATACCAGTGAGATGGTGAAAGTTCCACCAGTATAAGACAGTCAGAGAAACAATAAACACTATTATAATATGCATCTTTTCTTTGACAACTCCCTTTATTGATGGCAATTGTTTGACTAATAAAACGACAGTATATGGGTGTAGGGTCATCTCTAACAAAAGCGATTTATATGTTGCAAAGTTTGGCCAGTCATCAGAAGTGACCTGAACATATATACGAGTACTGATATTTTTGTCTTGTCTGAATAGAAACTTTGACAAAACAATTTGACCTTTTTGGCATGAAGGACCATCTACTCTGTATGCTTTATATATGTATATAAATCTTGAAGAGCATTCACAGTCATAGGTCACCAATGAAAGTTGGCATTGCTGGGTATTTAACCTCCAAAAAAAAGAAAAAATCCAGAAGAGATTTTGAGGTTTGTTTGTGGCTTCTTTTTTTTTTTTTCTTTTAAACTATGAGATATAGCTGTTCATTTGATGTGATATGAAGTCAGTACCTAGGCAGTGAGAAGCTGAGACCTGCATCTCCATCTGTTTAATCACAGATGTGCTCTACATCTTGTGTTCCTTTCTTATTGGAGGGGGTCTCTGTGAGCTAACTTACAGTTTCTCCGCAACAGCTGAAGACAGCAAAAAGCTGCACTTCTTGACTGTAAAGATACTCATCAGGTCTAAGGCAGCTTATTTTCTTCCAGCTGAGGAGATAACAAAAGGAATATGTAGATACATCTTTCAACTGCTTTGGGATGATGGTGGTGTTAGCATTTTGGGTCATCTTCTCTTTTCCTTTTTTTTTTTTTTTTTCTTTCCCCTTCTGGCTTTTTCAAATTTTCTGTTTTTTTTTTTTTTTTTTTGTCATTTTCTAGTGGTACCTGTCAGCTGCCAGACCCAAGAGTGCTCAGCAGCTCCAGTTTCCCTACTGAACATCCTTCCCACCTAGCATCCCACTGGTCTGTGTGTGGAGTATTCACTAAAGAGCTGATGTTGCCTTTACCTCTGTATCTTGCAGATAACAGTCATCACCACATCCCACAATAGATTTGAAAGGTATATAGCATATTACTGTGCTGTTACAGGGAATGTAGAAAACAATCCCACTTTCTCAGTCCTTTCTCAATGTAGGGATCTCCTACAACAACAAAACAAAGTGGTGTTCAAAGATCAGACCTTAAAAGCACCAGTAGAGGACTAATACTCAGTAATCATCACTTTTACTTACAGAAAAAAAGCTGGATTTATGTCAGATCCAAAAGTGCTGTGATGAGTTTTGTGGAATGATATAGATAATTTACTTTTGTAAGTAACAAGCTGAACTTTTGTGCTCTGTCTCTGTAGTTCTAAATATGGCAGATGTGTTAATATGATGGTTGAGTGTATAGCTACAACTTATCACAGGTTTTGCAAATTTAGAACTGTCTGTAACTGAACTAAAAACACTACTGCAGAATAATCCCGCATATAAAGTTCTGATAATTAAACCCCTCTGACAATTACATCATACATTATCAGGATTAGCCAGATCTGTTACTCATCACTGGTGCCTTGAACAAAACAAAGCTGGTACGCTAGGGACTGTCAGCTGAGCAGATGCTTCTATGGAAGAAAGGAGCCAAGCACTGTTTATGTAATGCGAGAACCAGCATGCTGGAGAAAGATACTGCTTCAGTTTGCACAGTGTTCCTGGAGTTTAGAAACTAGGAAAGGCAGAAATCTGAAAGCACCATATTGTCTATACCATATTTGAATACCAATTTATTTCATGTTCTGCTTTTCTGCTATAATTGCGCTTTGCTGAAAACATTTTGTATGTATATAAAGCACCCAGCTTTGCATTTCTTCTGGTTTTGAGAATTAGACAATAATCCACAGAACACAGAAGAAAAAAGGGAAGAGAGTTATTATGAAGGAATATTATGCTAATTGTAGGAGTTTATATTGAAGGCTGAGATTTAAAATAAAATGTACAGAGACATTTATGCTAGCACTTTAGTGCTGGGGGGTTTTGTTTGTGGCGGGGGTTTGGAAGATTTGGGGAATTATGTTGTTATATTATCTGTTGGGTTTTTTTTTTTGTTTGAGCTTGGGGTTTTTATTTGTTTTTTTTTTTTGTTCATTTTTGTTGGTTTTTTTTTGTTTGTTTTGTTTGTTTGTTTGGTTGGTTTTTGAGTTTGTTTTTTTGTTGTGTTTTTTTTTTTTCTTTTTTTTTGCCTAAATTGCAAGATAATTGGAAAGCCTAGTAATACCGGGAGCACAGTATTTCATATTGCTGCCTCTCCATACTGCAGAACAAACTTTCCAAAAAGGAGGTTTCTGAGGATAAATACATTTTTCCTTACCCTGCTCTCACTACCAGTTCCCTGTCCATGTAAATATATGGAAAGCTAAAGTCTGTGTGTAATAGGAATATCCTGTTTCCATAGTGTTTCACCTAGGCAGAAACTTTCCAACCAGCTTTTCATTTTCTGAAGCAAGATATTTTATTTCAATGCTTGGTGAGGACTGTGGTAAAGCAGATAAGTCTAGGGGACCTGCTCCAGCTAGGGACTGCTCTTCAGGATCTAATACAGATTAAGCATCCATATTTCAGAGATTATGCCTTATTCTGTCCCAGACTGATGGGAGTATGGAGTTCTCTTCACAGAGTAACTGAAGGCTCCATATGACAATGTGTGTGTGTTGCCCCTTCTTTTTTGTTGTTGTTTTTTTGCTTTAATGCAGTTTTTGCTAAATGCAATTTTCAGGCAACCATAGTCCTTTGGACTTCAGAGAAATTCCAGAAATGTGTGCAACTGCTAAATAGTAAATACTGAAAATTGGGAAAAAGTCTTATATTGAAGTGAAAAATTGAAAAGGAAATAGTTATTTATCTGTGTAAGCATTGGACACTGGGAGATTTACGCTACATTCCCTCTTAAAAACTGGAAGATTTTTAAGTTGAAATCTTTTTAATAAAAGTGTGTCCAGCCCTATAAGGGATGAATCTTTTAATTTTAATTAACATTTTCATTTAAATATTTATTCTATTTTTTGCTTTGGTATGGTTGTGGCTCCTTATTGCCACTGACATGGGACCTAGGAGTCACAAAAAAAGCCAGTACACCTGAGGAGTTTGGAATATAGGATTTGGTAAATCACAGAATCCTAGAATGATTAGAGTTGGAAAAGAACTTGAGACCACTTACTTCCAACCCCCCCTCCTTGGGAAGGGCACCTCACACTACACCAGGATGCTTAAGGCCCTGTTCAATTTGGCCTTAAAGCCTCTACGTCCTGTGCCAGAACAGGGCAAGGAAAATCTGAGATGCTGCAATTCTCATACTAGCATCTTTAATGTAAAGCCATCTTCATCTGTAGGTTAAACTGACAGGCTGTGAACTGTGTTGGAGTGCATCTCATGCTTAATTTCATACTCATTTCTGTGAGGGTGATAATATACGGTAGAAAAATAAGATGAAGAAATGAGCATAATTTTGCCATTAGCCATTGTGTTTGGAGAAATGTAGCTGCATTTACAAAACCTCAAATCTTCTATGACTGGAACAGTATTTTTCCATCATCCACTGTGTTGCAATTATTATGGAGCCTTCTCCCTGTTTACAGATGAATTCATCATGCTATTAATGAAGAGGTAGGGTAAGAGTGAGGTAAAAAATTATCAAATACTCTTCTGAGCATAAATAACATTTTGTATTAATGATTGCAGAGTCTTTACTAATTTTATAAACCATATCTATATCATACAATGATGTGCTCATGTTACTTTTTGTTTAAATACTGGATGAATACTGAAAGAAAAAAAAAAAAAGGAAATTAATTTGTCACTCCATAACGAGTCATGTAATATGTTTGGCATTTTTTTTTTGTGGAAATTTGGGCTATACTAGTTTGGAGTGTGAAAAACTGACAGATTTTCAGGATTATAATCAAGTATGATTTGATCAAGTATGAGTGATTGTAACCAGAGTTTCATAATTCATTTTTCATTATTTAGCTTTCTAAGTTAAAGCCATTGCTGTTACTTTTTTACCTATATGTGGTGCACTCTGTATCTATTTTTGGGGGGATCTGGATATATGCCTTCGATTCAGTTATATTCAGTTATATTAAATGTTAAACAAGATCCTGCTATTCACCAACATTGGCCCTGGTATATTATGCTCTTTTTTTGTTTTCAAAGTGATAAAACCCAAATATACAGAGACTGTAGAAGGATCATTTGTCATGTGGATTATTTATAACCTCAGATGATCTCACACATGATTTTAGGTTTAGAAGCCGAAAACATTGAGGAGATAAATCACAGACTAATTTCAGCTGTTTTAAGTGAGGTGCACCATTTAAGTTTGATATCTGTGCTTTCAATAATCAGTGGTTAGGGGAAAACCTCTTCAGAGAGTGATTCTGCTATTCCAGGGTAGGTATTTCAGATAAAACAAGCCACTTACTTGGGTATGGCTCTCTCACTTCACTGACTACAGATAAGTCTAGATGATGAATTTAAATCAGGCAACTAACTTTCGAACTGTTGTTAGATGAGGTGAATCTCACCTGCAAATTATTGCACAGTTACAGAAAAGTAACAATAGAAATCAGGGACAATTCAGAATGGTTGGTGACAGACATAGGTAGTGAGATTTCAGTTAAAGCCTGATTAAAAACATGGAGCAATATTTAAACTAGTTAGTATTACAGGGCTGGCTGCCCTGAGTTCCCTGTCTCACTCAGGGAAGCGGAGCATCACAGCTTGTGTGTGCCAAGGGCAGGATGCAAGTTCAGGGATGTCTAAAGAAGTAAACCACTCTTCCCTTGCTTCCACAGCTTGTTCCATCATTTCCTCTGTGTTTTCTAGCTTGATAGAAAGCAGGCTTTTAAAAAAGGCAAATATTGTTCACATAGAGGTTGAATTTCCTGGGGCTTCTTCCCATTCAAGCATGACTGCTGTGCTGCGTGTTCACATGTAATATGATTTTATAGTCTCATTACTTGGTGCAAGCTTTGAATAACGGACAGCTTAGCCAAAAGGTGGGGGAAGAAATGCAGTTTAAACCTTTGCTCTTGCTATTGTGGCATCTCCTGAGGAAAATCAAATGTTACATTTTTGGGAATTAATTAATTAATTAATTGTATTCTCCTGGTTGTTTGAGATGATCTTATGTCAACATGGAGCAGCCAAAGTCGCCATCCAGCTGCAAAAAGCTGTCTTAGACACCAGCACGATGCTCCCGGAGAAAGTCTCTCTGTGCTCTGCACCTCACCTCACTTCCATCTGTGCTTATGAGATGCAGTTAAGCCCAATTAAAAACATGACTGGAGGGTGTTGCCAGAAAGAGCAGTTCAGTGCCTGCAATTAAACTGGTTGCTAATTATGTGGTAGGATTTCTTTTTTTTTTTTTCAGTGTTTAATTTGTTTCACACAATGCAGTTTCTGCACACGCATGCAAGTGCTTCAGTTTGTGCGGAGGAAATGTTGCTCTAAAAATCCTATTTTATTTGTTTCGCTTTTAGCTATCTCCTTTTCCTCTTTGCTTCCCCTACTTCTTAAACTGTAAGTTATACTTATTCAACAAATGCATCATAATTCAAATTTACACCAACATCATTCACAGAATTTTTTCTTACTTGTACCAGGGCTGCTTTAATCTCCTGGTGCTCAGCTGTGGAGGTCACTGTGGACCTCTAGTCATTTAGCTGCATGCTAATCTTGAATCCTTCAGCAGACTCTGGACCGTTATGGATAATTTTCATTTTATTGTTGTTCTTTAATTAAACAGAAAATGATAAATTGTTTATGTCTATTGTGCAGTCTACAAATACTCACTTCCTGGTTCATTACCATTATTATATGACATGTGAAAAGAATGGAAAGGGGTAGATTAATGGAGCTGCATGCTGATCACAGCTTTGCTTGAAATCACAGATATCTGCACTCTGACAGCTGTTCAGAGACTGCTGTCTGGCCTGATCAGGTGCCTGAGCTTCAGTCAAAACCCAGCAGCTTATTTTTTTTAACAATGCACTTTCCAAAATTATTTATTAGAGAAATTATTGATCATTGTTGTAAGAAATATAATAAAGACAAAACTACTTAATTCCAATAATGTCAAAAATATAATAAAATACAGGATGAAATCTTAAAACAACATAAAAGCAAAACCACCTTCTACAAAGGACACTGAACATTAGTCAGAAGAACTTTAGCCACAGCACAAAATTCTGCTTTCTCTGATGTAGAAAGATTGTGGGGAACAAGAGCAATTGCAGAATATTTGAGGCTCTTTGAAGGTGCTTTTCAAGGTCAGAAAACTGGGCTCTGTCCACTTACGTAGCTTTTTATTCTGCTCTTGGCTTTTTCCTTTCCATTCTTCTCAAGCACCATCCAGCCTCTGTTCTGTGGTTGGATGAACTTCTGCGTGTTAGCTTGCTCTTACATGTTATTCTATTGAATGCTAAGGATGTGAGTTTCCACTGCGGAAGTGTTTACATCAATGCAAAGAGAGTATAAAACTTTGCTGTTTTGTCTTGGTCATATTTGTGTAAAGGAAGAAATTTAAAAAAGAAAACCAACAGTTGCAAAAATTAGGATTTTTGACAGGGATTGGCAGTGATATATGTTTTTGTGATACGAGTGCAGTGACCTGCTTTTCCTTTCTCCTTTCCCTGCTTTGCAAAAGTATTTCTATCACTAATGTCCCCTGTTTCTGGGCCTGCCAGTGGCAAATTCAAATGGTCCATTAACTGTGAAGTCAGTTGTCAGTTCTCTCCTGCCTCTAGTTTGGCGCACTTCTAGGTAACTTGTTTCATTGACTGCACAGTGATTCTGTGCTGTGCAAGTGAACTTTGGGTCACATTTCTTGAGGTTAATTCAAACTATATAGTATTTTCTGGCTGGAGGGAATATGCATTCAAATAGGTCCCTCTGAGCTTAAGGGACTACAATTGTTGGATAAGCATGTGATTTTGTTGTACAGCTTGAAGATATATGCGTTTGATTACATTTAGTGGTTACTTCATGTTTATGAGAAAGATGAGAATTAAATGCACTTTCGATTCCTTCCCTTACTATCTCACATCTTATCTACACAGTTCCATGATGAAGAGTAAGGTTGTTTCTTACATTTGAAGTAGATCATCAGAGGGCACTGAGCTATACTCTAGAACTGACTGATAGAGAAATAAAAGAAATGCTTTCCTATCAGCGAATTTCACAGTGACTTTCTTCCCTTAAATGGAAGTTTCTTGAACTTACTGATTTTGTGATGCTTTTAAGTTTCTTGCCTTTCCCCACATCCTATATGCGCATCTGGTTAGGATGGATCTTTCTTCTCTTTTTTCCAAAAATGGTTTTAATGCTATTGCACACAACCCAGGGAGGCAGGAAAGTGAGTGAAAAAATGATTCTCATGTACACTTTGATCCTGCAATTCAGGGTTCCAATGTTTTGCTCCAGAGTTTTAAAAAAGCCTTTTGTTACTTTTTCTTCCTTAAACAATTTGGTTATTTCATTGTGCTATTATTCTATCCATAATGTGTTTCTCCTTCTCTAAAACCGATGTACCAACTAAGAACAAAGCAATCTCAGACCTCTACAGGGAACATATCATGTAAATGACCAGTTTTATCATATTTGGTTTTGATATTGTGGCAAAATTGTAGAATGAGTTAATCAAAATAAAAAATGTTGTGTGAATGCTAAACATATTCTAAATTTTCTAAGCAACAATACAACTGAATTTAGTTGTGAGTTTCAGTCAGATAGATAGACTCGAGAAAATAGTGCTATCAGAAAATGTGCCTATGACTGCATCTTCATGAGCTTTCAGAAAATGGCATTTCATGGTTTAAGACCAGCTGGCAAACCAGAACCATGCAGCTGCTCACTCACTTCCCCCCTTCTTCACCCCTCTCCTGGGGGGATCTGGAGAAGAATCAAAAGAATGTAATTCCCACGGGTTGAGATAAGAAAAGTCCAATAACTGGGGTATAACACAAACCCACTACTGCTACCATGGATAATAATAATGGTAAGGGAAATAACAAGGAAAGAGAATACAACCGCTCACCACATGCCGACTGATACCCAGCCCGACCTGATCAGTGATCTAGCCCTTCCGGGTAACTGCCCCCAGTTTTTCCATCCTGGGCATGACATGCTGTGGTATGGAATACCTCTTTGGTCAGTTTAGGTCAGGTGTCCTGTCTCTGCTTCCTCCTGGCTTCCCCTCCTCCCTGGCAGAGAATGAGACTCAGAAAGTCCTTGGCCAGGGTAAACATTACTGAGCAGCAACTAAAAATATTTGGTGCTACCAGCATTGTTCCCAGGCTGAAAGTCAAAAACACAGCACTGCACCAGCTACAAAGAAGGAGAAAAATGACTGCCACTGCTGAACCCAGGACATGGCATTAGGAGGATTTATTTTTATCTGATAGAGGATATCTGGTTTTGATATCTGGTTTATCTACATTGACGTGGTTTAAGCTGTAAATCAACCACGAAGTTTGTTCACTCGCTTCCCCCTCCTGAAAGAGCTGTCGCGGTTTAAGCTGTAAAACAAGCAGTTTTGTTCACTCACTTCCCAATCCTTCTTCCTCCCCCCCACTCCAAAAAAAGGGGAGGGGGGGGGGAATGGGGAGAAAAATCAAAAGAATGTAACTCCCACGGGTTGAGATAAGAACAGCCCAATAACTAAGGTATAACACAAATCACTATTGCTACCACCAATAGCAATAACGACCAGGGAAAATACAAGGGAAGGGGATACAAATGCTCACCACCCGGCGACCAAGCTGTCGGGCATGATGTGCTGTATTATGAAATACCTCTTTGGTCAGTTTGGATCAGATGCCCCGTCTCTTCTCCCTCCCGGCTTACCCTCCTCCCTGGCAGAGCATGAGACTCAGAAAGTCCTTGGCCAGACCAAAACGTACTAAGCAATATCCAAAACATTGGTGTTATCAACACTGTTCCCAAGCCAAAAGTCAAAAAAAACACAGCTCCACGCTAGCTACCAAGAAGGAGAAAACTGACTGCTACTGCCGAACCCAGGACACTGTGCAACTTGGCTTAATATTTCTAAGACCTTACTGCACGAGGCTCTTGGAGGTGATAAGCAGGCAAATTCCCTGGTGTGCAAATGAAATCTTCAAGCCAGTAGACCTCTTTTGTTCCAGAGAGGGAGCAATTTCCCCCACTCCTTTAAGAACACCAGCCCTACAGGTGACATATCCTTAGTTCTGGCAGTGAAGATCAGTTCTGTAGATTAAACAAAGAATCCCTGAAAGTCATGTACCCAGACAATTCTCCAAATATTACCTTAAAGTGTTCCAGTTTAAAGACATTTTGTTCAGGAAATAAATGCTTTTCTGTAATATTGCATTGATTTTCCATGCTACATCCTGATGAACTTCAATCACTTTTGTTCCCTTCAAGTGATCAGTGATGAATCTAAAAACTGTGAAATTAAGTTATTTGAACCAGGAATTAAAAATTTCCAGCAATTAAAGACAAACAAAGAAGCCAAAACAACCACCAGCATTAAAAAGTGATTAAACATGACAACAACTGAGATGCTGAAATTACTTGTTCTCATTCCAAGTGGTTTGTAGCTACTATGATGTTTTTGAAGCTATTAAATGATAGTTAAGCTGTTTTGTTATTTGTAAAGCAGTAACTTTTGTATCCTGGGCCTACTAAGTGAATGTCTTGCACAGCAGGAGACTGGAAGATAGCAAGCCTAATCATTGTCATGTTACTGTAAAAGAGGCTGTTTTAAAAAATGATTCTCCAAATTATAAGATCCAAACAAAGACAAGGCTCTGCAGCTGGGAATGTTGTTCTTTTCTGTCATTGAAGTGTTTTTCTTTTGATTCTGTGAACTTAGGTCTGTTTCACTACTACTGGCCTAAATATAGTAAAGGGAATCTATAATGTTGCATATTTAATGACCTTTTTACTAGTTAATATAAGTATAAAGATTCAATGCACTAGGCCAGCTTTTTTTTGAAAAGGTACTATGCAAACAATGAGCCTAATACTCTCCTGAATTACTCTGGCTTGGCTCTGGCATAATTATGCTTAATCAATAACGTGGCACTGCTGTAAATTAAAATGATGTAGAAGAGAATCAAATCTGGTTTACTTCTGTCATATATTGGCTGGAAGGTTTTAGTGTACTACATACAGTTTGGAAACGTTGAGGGTGCTACCAATGATAACATTCTTGTCTTCCTATTCAGTATTTTGCAGCATATGCTTTTATAAAGAATATATTCAATTTCTGAATGTTTTGCTCCAGTCCCACTACCTGACATTTTTTTCCTATATGGATTGCATAAATTATTCATTAAGCTCCTACTTCATTCAGATAATAAATGTTTTGTCACCATCCTTTGTACAGACTTAACTTTCACTCCTAGCTAAATGTCACCTCTGGCTGGATGTATTGCTTTTCCTAGCTTAACAAAAATGTGTTCAAAATACATGCTAATTCTGAGTTGCCAATATATCCCATTCTGCTGGCATTTTTCCCTCTCTGTGGTGAATGTAAATACATTACTCATTTTTATGTGTTAGCATTTTACGCTCACATTGCACAGACACAGATTATTAATGTTAGGTGCAAACCAGCAAGAATTAGGCATACAGCACCCTGTCAGTCTCATGACATACAGGAGTTGATGAAATCTGGATCCTACCATGTCTCGTTAATTCACTTTGTACAGGGCATTCCTTTCAAATACTGTTGGGGTGGAAGAGATCTGTTTTACCCACAAAGGCCGCATCTCTCACCATCAGCTACTGAAACTGAAATGAAAGCCAAGGTATTCCATGAGGAGTATAAATAAATAATTTAGCCTGTTACTAAACCTTGAGATTTTCCCTTTTCTTCCATCCTGACTTCCACTTGGTCATCAGTGTTCTCTTAAAGTAATTACTGATGCTATTGCCAGTGAGTGTGTGTGAAACTGCTTGTTGTAGTCAGATCACCTGTTCTGTGTGCTGTGTCACTGAGATGGATACACTGAGCAGATGATAGATTTGGGAAAAGACTGCATGCAGAACACTGCAGCCGTGCACAGGAAAGAGTTTGACAGAGAAGAAGGATGGATCAAGCAGCTACTTTAGTTGTTAGAGGGAAAAGTTTAATGAGAAGTTACTATGACATTTATGACCAGATTGATTATGAAGACTGAATAAATCTAAGGTATATTTCAAGAGTGTTACTGTACGACCATCTGATATAGGGGTTGCCTATATGGTGAGTACAGATTTTCTATTAACCAGGAAGGTGAGTGGTCTGATAAAACCCATTAAACTTCTTAGTGAATAAATTGCATGTAAGTAGAACCTCTATTGACTCCTATGGAAATCTAATATTTTCATACAATGCTGTAAAGTCTTTTCCTTGGTTATTTTTAGAAAGCAGTTTGTGGTACTGTCAAATCATAATTTAACATTTCTGGTATTCCTCATTTCTTGGCTGACAGCTTAGACAGATTGGAAAATCATCACTGAGCTAAAAATACTCTTGTGGAGGCAGTAGGATAAGAAAATAAGTTACTGAATATTGTTAAATAGGACTTACTCTGCAGCTTCGGTACTTGATAAGATTAAAAACTTCGGCATTACAAACAGAGATTAAAAAAACATGTGGACTGTTTATTATTTGATTATATAACTTATGAGCAATATTTAAGGAGACCAGGACAAACATTATTGCTACTGCAATTTGAAGAAACAGAGCAAAGAAAATCTCAAGCATTAAATGATAGCACATACAGGTTTCATTCTCTCGCTCCCTGTACTGTACATATATGGAAATGAGTTCTGCTCACTTAAGTACTGTAAATCCAGAGAAACAACGCAAGGGTGGAAGGGTGAGCAAAACTACATTGTATCTTTCTTACTTCCAGACATGCAGCCAATTCCACCTTGATGTAAAGTGATGGTTGAACCAATATGGTGGGAACGTTACTGTGCTATTGCCATATTCTGTATAATGTAGTGCTGCTTTCTCCTGTGGCAATTTTGGTTTACAGTAGAACCATAAATTTATTGCTAAACCCCATGATTTTATTGTTTCTTAGAGTATATAAATTGGTCAGTATTTGATGTTCCTAGTAAAGTCCGGTGGAATATAGAAAATATTCACTGGGCAATAGTCTCGGATGGTGGCAAGAATTTCTGCAAGGGTCAGGTCAGCTGCTGACAGTCTAGGAGGGAGTATGTTGCAGCTGTGGATGGATGCATTAGATGATTTAATAGTGTATATTCTTTACAGTAAAGGAAGGCAAAGTCATCTTTCCCATTCATATCAGAGGATGCGTGCTTTGACTTCTCTCCCTGCCTTTGCTACTGGCAGCTCTGACTCACTGGCCATTCAGTGTGTTTCATGTGCAGTTTCTCAGGCAGAATAATAGCTGCTCAGAGACAACACTGTCTAGTAGTTACCATGTAGTATACAATGAGGTCTGACTGTCCAGCAGCATGAACCCAAAGAATGCAGTCACAGCTTTCACTTATCTACAGCAAGTAATTTCTTATTCACATCAGGTGTATTTGTCTTCAGCAATCATCTTCAATCTTATATTCTTCAATATATTCTTATTAGCTATTTATTTTATCCATATGCTAAGTGTCCGCTCTAATAATTAGCACTGCTGTGTGTTCACTTCATATCATATCTTTTTTAATGCTGTATGTTCGTCTATCCTAGTCCACGCAACTTCCTCCAAGCAATACTACAGGTATTTCATTTAGACCTCTGTTAGTCCTTTGAGCTTCTGTGGTTCAGCTTGTTAGCCTGCTGTCTCACTTCTTATCAGTCACACTCACTCCTCACTATTCAGTTGTACAGCTACCTTAATTAGATTTTATATTTTTAGGCATTCATAACACTGCTGTAGTGTACACTGTGCTGTCAGAAGCATTTTAGACAAGCCACAAGACCAAACTAATTAGAATGTTCCACAGGGACTCTTTAAAGGAAAGTTATTGCTTCTGCTAAATTGGTACATTCATGCTTACACAGATATTAAGGCCAGAGAAGGCTGATAGGGCAGGTCAGTGATTAGTCATATCTTCTGTGTAGTGGAGGTCACAGGATCTCACCTTGTAATATTTGCTTTCAGTCCATTATGTCTGATGTCTTTTAGGAGAAGATAAGCCATGTTTGGCTTTAAAGAGTGTTTATTTTTCCCCTGCTTAGTGTAAGCTTCCCTTCTGATTCCTGGAAGTTCTTCACTCTCACCAAAGGCTACGCAGAGATCTTGAACTTCTTTGTTCGTCAGTACCAACTACTCCAGACATTTCTCAGAAACTGCAAATTGGGTTACCTATCATATTTACAGATTGGATTTTCAAATCATTATAGGTATGATTAATTCTTTGTCAGTATTATTTTAATTTGAATTTGCACAGTTTGGGTTCTACTATCTTTCATTGCACTCTCTAGTAGTCTCTGGTAGAGATTTTCTTACCAGCTGTATAATCTCTGCCTTTATTTCCTCTTCTTTTCTTGTAAGTTACATTTTCCTCATCCTGTAAGTGGCTGTTGTGTTGTTGCTCTTCTCCAAGGAGAGGAATGTCTTTAGTAGATGGTAGGCTGAGGCTGGCTTTTCACCCTGCATAGAAGATACCTGTAGGTAGATTGCATACAGTGTGGTCCTTTTTGAGATAATAAGAGAAATGTGCCTGAAAGGCACCTTGCAAGGTTGTGCATACCTGGAAAATATTAATAGAATTATTACTGCTTCTGTTTTAAAATGTGGCTCTCGCTGCCCATGGGCAGGGAGGTTGGAACTAGATGATCTTAAGGTCCTTCCCAACCCTAACCATTCTATGATTTGCCACATAATCAGCAGTATCTTTTGAGATGTAACTTACCTTGTAAGTTCTCTGTGTTGAATGGGTGATTTTTAGATGAGAGCAATTTTGTACACAGAATGCTGCAAGTTTATTTACTGGAATATTTTCTATCTCTGTGCTGAATACTATCTGACCTATTGAATTTCATTGATTCCTAAAATAATATGCACAGATCTATTTATATTTATTTTTTTAATTACATAATTTCAAGTTATAACTATATATTTTATAAACATTCTATCTTGAACTAGAAAAAATGACCTGGTATCATGGTAGGATGTTCATTTCCCTGGAAAAACAGGTTGTAATATGAAGCTTACTTGGAAATTAGTTACAAGAGGTGTAAGCACTGTCTCCATCTTTTAATCTCATTTATTTAGTCTCTGCTAGCACAGTAAATCATTGCTTTGGGGAAATGAACAAATGTATTTTACCAACATAAGCATATTCCTCCATCATTCATTTACTTATTTTAGTTTTAGCAAAAAAGTTAAAAGTCTATTTTACAACAAGAACTCAATTACTGAAATATCTAAAGGGAGTAACAGTAAATGATGGGCAAGTGTATGATAATATTTAAAATAACTGCAGTGCAAATTTACATAAATAACTATTGTTCTTTCAGAATCCAAAACAGTATATTTCCCTTGCCCTTCCTCTCAAATGGAGCGCTTGCAGTTGGATTTTCATAATCATCAACTGAGGTTTGCGTGGCAAAAGTGTTGATTTCTGATTTGAAGATCACTTTGGAAACTTTATCAGATTTATTATATCATGTTTTGGCAATTGAGTCTTCAGGATCATCTGTATAAGTGAAGCCATAGACTCACTAATAGTCACTAGTTTTGGCTTTTTTAATGGAACAAGAACTCCAGACTCAAGGGCTTTGGAGATATCACACCTTGATATATGCAAATATATACATGAGCTGCAGTATTGTTTTCACATGGTGAAGTATTCTGTATCCTGGAGCGCATAGGCAAAGAAAGTTTCCACAAAATGTATTTTTTTGTATTAGATTTTATAAACAGGATTTTCTCTGCAGGAATCTTTCTGTAAACAAAGTTCTATGTCAGTTAATACTCCTTGTTCTGACCTCATCATTTCTGCCTCATGTACCTCTGGAAAAAGAAAGGGGCGGACAGTAACCAAGTCTCTAGATGCACCAAAGGAATCTCTTGTTTCACACCACATGAAGAGATTAATCTTGTGCTTACTGAAAAAACATACAGATTGTTAGTAGGTAAACAGGTGGGTCATACATCAGTGTGAGAAGAGCTCTCACAAGGGTTTCCGTTGACCATGCTCTTCTCATATTTTTGTTGGGCTAGCATTTAGAGAAACCATGAGTTTCTCTCTGTGGATACTATGTGCTTAAAGCAGTAAATGATGCAGCTTTTTGTTGGCCACTTAATAGGCTGAAGTACTCCTTCTATGCACCATCCTCTCAGGAGGTGTCAATAGAGGAGATGGATAAGACAGCACAGTCAGTCAGTTTGGAGACTAGCCCACATAAGATGAAGACAGGTAAATGCCTTGTTCTTGCTGCAGACTGAAACCTTTCAAGAGGATTTGCAAATGGCAAAACAAATCTTATTAGACTCATGTCCTGGGTTCAGGAGTAGCAGTCATTTTTCTTCTTCTCAGTAGCTGGTGCAGTGCTGTGATTTTGACTTTCAGCCTGGGAACAGAGCTGATAACACTGATGTTTTTAGCTGCTGCCTAGAATATTTAGTCTGACCAAGGACTTTCTGAGCCTCATGCTCTGCCAGGGAGGAGAGGAAGCCGGGAAGAAGCAGAGACAGGACACCTGACCCAAACTGACCAAAGAGGTATTCCATACCACAGCACATCATG
>JAOEHY010005987.1:0-19177 GCA_025447955.1 Psilopsiagon aurifrons | reverse complement strand
AGCATTTGCCGGTAAAGACTGAGGCAAAGAAGTCATTAAGAACCTCAGCCTTCTCCAAATCCAGGGTAGCCAGTTCTTCTGATAGCTTCCAGAGGGGGACCATGTTGTCCCTGGTCTGTCTTCCATTTGTAATATACCTATAGAATCCTGTCCTGTTATCTTTAACATCCCTAGCCAAGATTAATTCTAACTGGGCTTAGCTTTCCTAATCTGGTCCCTAGCTTCCCGGACAACATCCCTGTATTCTTCCCAGGCTGGCTGTCCTTGCTCCCACCTTTTATAAGCTTCTTAAATATTTGCCCTTAATTGCATATTTGCCCTTAATTTCCTTGCAGTGTCTGATTTGGCTTACTCCGCTTAGCTAGAGCTCCAATAGGAGTAAAGCCCATGTTTGTTTGATTGCAAGGAAAAAGCTAGCAATAAACAAACCATTGCAAATGTATTTTTGAAAAGATGAGGAGCAAAGTGTTACCAACTCATGCAATATTGTCATCTGAAGTCCTTGAAGAGCAGTGTATAACAATTTTCTCTATTATCCAGAGTCTGCTGTTAGCAGGTTTCCCTGGTTCTTCAGCATCAGATGATCTCTGCAAAACTTCTTCCAGTTTAAGTACAGAGTTCTTCTTAAAATTAGTGGGGTTTTAAAGTTAATATGTTAATCTCCTGATGCACCACACCAGGCATATGGAATAGATCTTTACTAGACTGTTTACACTGTGCTTCTTTGCAGGGTGGTTAGAGGCAAGGGCTGATGTGGTGTAGGGTTTGACAGCATCTTTCCACACTTAGTCGTTGCTTTTGTGGAGGAGGGAGGAGCAGAGGCTCCCAGTATGGCTTTATGTGTTCTTCCCATCGGGGGCTCTGGCAGAGCAGGATGTGAACCCCAGCTCTGTTTTCCCCAGTGAGGCCAAGGTGGCAGAGGGTACTTTTTCCCACTTTCTCCTGGAAGGAAAGGAGAAACCTGGTGGCAGAGGTTTACTTTCTCCCTCTGAGGCACAAAATGATTTGTATGATGTTCAACCCTCCAAGCCCAGAGGCACCTATGCCAGAGGAGCTCCCTCATGCTCCATCTGACACAGCAGTCTCTGGGAATGCTCTCAGCTCCAACGTCTGATAGCAGC
This sequence comes from Psilopsiagon aurifrons, assembly GCA_025447955.1. Lineage (NCBI taxonomy): Eukaryota > Metazoa > Chordata > Aves > Psittaciformes > Psittacidae > Psilopsiagon > Psilopsiagon aurifrons. The sequence continues at coordinate 18,056 of JAOEHY010005987.1, read as the reverse complement.
CTACGTGCTAAAGCTGACAGTCTCTCTGGATGGATGGTTGTAATAACTTTGCACTTTGTGTCTGTTGCTGTTTTTATCCTCACAACCCTCCAGGGAGGTAAGAAATTGCTGTAAGTCATTTTATGAGGAGACACTGAGCCATGGCATGATGAGGCCACACAGGGAGTCAGCAGCAGAGCTGGCTATCAGACCCTCTTCTCCTTCCTTATCAGCTCTACCTCATACCTGTACATAAGCAGGGTATGGGGAAATGGCTCTTGAGTGACTGTGAGGAGTGAAAAGGAGTCAGGGAAACTGGAAGAGTGGTGCCTTCCAAAACCAGGCTGCCTGAAAGTCCTCAGTGTGCTGAATGACAGCAGATTTGCTCCAGCACCATGTTTTCAGTGGAGCAGATTTTTTCCCAGCTCTCTTGTTAGACTTTCAGTCTTGGTTTTCCAGCCACCGCCAACACTGTCTGGGCACAGGTCCATGTTTACTCTAGCTCCACAGCCAGAAATATGGTGATCTCTTGTTCATGCTAGTGTGTGGTTGTGCTGAATGCATCAAAATGCGTCATCAAGAGTCACCAGCTACATAAAGCTTAGAGCTGTGGCAGGGAAATCAGAGAGTATATAGCACAACATTGAGGAGAGCAACAGCACTGGAAGCCAGAAAGTTGCTTAAAACACTCTGAATTTTAAAAATCACTTTATCAGAAGGCTGTTTCCTAAAGTTAAATGTTTCTTTTGGAGCGCTGAGTTTTGATTTCTGAGCTGGATCAGGAGTACAGTTTATTTTACAAGAGCCAGTGGTACCAATTACAGCCTGAGACTTTCAGTGCAGCACAGGGGACTCAACCACACATCTACCATGAATAACCTCTTGGCCAAGTTTGGTCTGTGGTGATAGCATAAGTAATATGTCATGCACTCATTTTCTCTCATTAAAATCAGCAGATGCAACCTTGATCCTTGCTGAAACCACACCTTTTCAGTAAGAAGATGCTATTTTATTGCAGTTATTCTTTTCAAAGAATACCATTTTAATACCAGGTCGTGCTGAAGCAGAGCCTGCCCAGCTCCTGCTTTCTCACACCTCCTGAAGCAAGGAAGAACTAAGAGCCTGCACTGTTGCCACTGTTGTCTACCTTCAAAATTGTTTCAGCTTTTTATGCTCCTGTTCCATCTCCCATCCTCTGGGGGACAGAAAGCATCTATTCCTAAGTAGTATCCAGCACCTATGCCTATGCATTAAAACCTGGCAGTGCATTAACAGCTATCAATGACAAATTACGCTCTGCCAGCCAATTCAGTCTGTATCTGAAGAAAAAGGCAAAGAATGCTCAGTTTGGGATAATCCCAAATCGTGCGTGATTGCCATTTTATAAAGAAAAGAGGAAAAAAACTAGCCACAACTTTTGGCCATATCCTTCTCTTACCCTTCACAAAAAACAGTGCTGATGAGCAGATGAGTGCATCCCTCGGTCCATCTGGCTGCCCAGTACCTCTGAAGACGGCAGCTGGGCTGAAAGTAGGAAGGACGTAACCTACTGAGTGAAGATGTCCAGATAATAAATTAGGCCCCGGAAAACTAAAAACAGCAAGAAAGAAATTGTACTGACCAAAAATAGAAGTTAAAGGGAACAGGATTACACAGTGTTAAGCAGCCTCTTGTGTTTGCAATTAGCACTCTCGGTAGCAACAGGGCAAGTATTCTACCAGTTTCTGTGAGGTGCTCCAGAGGGATGGACATGGAGATTGCAGAGCAGTGAGAAGCACCTGAGCCTCAGTGTTTGGAGTTGATTATACCTTTGCAGGTTTATCTTGGCAGGCACCAGATGGAGAGGGTGCCACATGGCTCAGGAACTGCCTGCGATCCTGTTGGGATGCTGTGCTAATTCAGGCACTATTAATTGAAGGATCTAGTTAGATTTTTTTCTGAGAATACAATTGGGGTTTTTATTTTTATTGTTAGAATTGTCAGTGAAAGAGTCTCTTCTGTCCTTTTCAGTAGCTATTTTGAGTCTACCAGAAAGTCCACCTGGAAGATGCACTCCTCTGGGTATGCAGGCATTGGCGAGACCTCACCCAAGAATAGCCTGGCTAAAGTCAGAGTGGCTGTGTGTAAGCGTGGAGTTTCTTCCTCTCCCAGAATCATAGTAAGATCAGAGATGGGACTGTGTGTCAGTGCCTGCAACCTAATTTCAATTGCAGGTTATAAATGTGCCTTGAACCTTTGCATGTATCTATGCAGCCCAGGGGCTTTGAAGCACTCCTCTGACTTGGTGTCAGTGTCTCTATCCCTGCACTTATCCATGGCTACAGGCACAGAAACACAATCAATTTCTTGGACTGAAAAAACCACAGAAGTTAAAAACTTCTGTTTCAAGGCCATCAAGGAAAAATATTGCACTTTCCTTCCTCCACATGCTACAAAGCGTTTCCTGGAAGGGCTCTGGGAGGTGCTGCAGCAGGGTGCTGGGGCTGGTTTCCCACCTCTGCCTCAGGCATAAATGTGAGCACAGGCGAGCAAAGGCTGATACTACTTAACCAAACCAGCACACATGATGAAATAGCTATATGGCAGGAATGCCTCGAGCAAAATACACTTAAGATTGCGATAAGGTGAAATACTATATCAGTGGAAACTGTGCATTTGCTATGGGCTGTATCCGGTTACAAGAAAGTCAAGGGTTCAGGAATAAGAGAAGTCTGTTTTTAAGCAGATTTTTAATAAATCAAGGTTTACATAGTCATGTTATCTGTATTTCTCTGCCTGCTTAGACCCTTTCTGTTCTATTCAACAGCTTTTGTCTCCAATAGGGTCATTGTCCACTATGAAAGACAGTGATGATCTCACCAGGTCCATAATCAACAGCAGCGCACCTGGGGAGAGACTTGGGGAAATGCTGCCCATGGACAGCCAGCATTCACACAGCTGCAGGCTCTGATGGGACCCATGGCCACAGCTAACCTCCCTCCAGATCCCTCAGCTGCTGGCTGATAGAAGCTCCCAGTGATGGTTTTCATCCTTTTCCCAGGGGAATGACCTCTGCCCTTCTCTGCTTCCTTGTGATGCAGTGATTTACCTTCAAAGTCTATGGCATAGGCTGATTTCACAGATTACTTCCAGGCTTATTTCAGATCTGTTTTAAGCCAGAGGAAATACTGGTAGGGTCTGTGGCTGGTGAGCTCTTGCCTGGATCTCATGCTTTCAGGATGCCAGTTATCAGAAAGAATTTTAATGGCTCTTATGGGCTGTATGAAAGACTGGTGATATCAGAGGGAATTCTTAAATAGGCTTTTCTGAGCTTTACACAATGTGTTTTCTTGCCTGCCGCAGAAATGTAAGCCCTAGTTCTGTGATGCAAAACATTTGGCTGTTGAATGCTCTGGGGAGATGGTGCTGAGAGAAGGTGATTCTGTTGCTGGCTCTATTCAAAGGGTGGTTTGCATCTACTGCCTGCCATGATACACTGGCTCATGGGCTGCTCCCCTTTCCTGTGAAAGGGCCTCACATCGCGCTATCCCTTGTCCTCCTGGATGGAGCTATCTCTGGATTTGTGGCTTAAAAGTTGAGCGCTGGCAAGGGGGGAGAGGAAGATCAATAATCCTCAATAAGGAGCTAAGTAAGACAGTGGCTTAAGGGAAAGCTCCAGAGAGCTCATAGTTACCATTAGGAGGGACAAGCAGTGATGTCTTATTGGCATATCTCATTAGAAATTGCTCGGAGCTACTGGACTGGACATTCTCTTCAAATGCCAGCAACCCTGGGGGAGCTGGATGTAAATGTTGTAATTGATATAGGGATGGAAGCTGCTGCACTACAAAGTGACATTTCAAATATTGTGGGAATGGATGATGTGAAACATCCTCAGCAAGATCTGTTTCCCTCAACTCTTTTGACTCCTGTCAGAGGTACATGTTTGAGCTTTTCTCTGGGCAGATGGCTTCTGCAAATAGAACCAGCTTTGAAACACAAAGTTTTGCTGAATTCATTATACGCCTTCTGACTTCAAAGCTTTGCACTTTCCCCTTCAGTTTTAAATAGAGTCACTCGGCTGCTTTCAGGTCTGTTATATTTGAGACAGGGGCTGCAGTGGATGTCACCAGTGAAGTGCAGCAGTGGTGGAAGGGTTATTCAGGGTGCACTGAGCAGCAGTGTGCCTGCCCAGGGCTTCTTCTCACCTTTGCCCACATCTGGCCTGGAGGGACACAATCCCTATAGTTACATGGGTCTCAGGGGACTCTCCCTGTTGGTTCCTGATTTTCCCATTCTTCATTGAGGGGCTGGCTGCACTAGCCTGTCCCTGCACCCTCAGCACTCCCAGGGTGCAAGGAGGAGGATGGGGGCGGTGTTCATAATAGGATTTGTTTTGCTCAGTTCGGCATAAGTCTTTACAAAAGGAAGCTTCTTCCCTGGGAGGGAAGATCTACATGAATTAATCTTTAAAGAGCTTTATATTGAATTTATCTTCTGGAGCGTGATGGTTTTCCACCTTGGTTTAGCAGGTGGATGCTAGCAGTCAGAAGTTACTATAAGCATAAAGCAGTCTTCATTACTTTGCTTTGGCTGTATGTACTTCAACTGAAGTGATGGGTTTGGTGTTTCACATCTCATTTTTACTTTTGACTATGTGTTGCAGACACTCAAAGGGAAACAAATTGGAGAGCTTTCTCTTTCTATCTGCTTGCTATGCAGAGAGATGACATTTTGTTGGCCAAAAGTTTTCTTGGAAAGAAAATGTCACTTTAGGGACTGAAATGTCAGTTTAGTTGAATTGTTCATATGCACAAAGAGGGGGAGAGATGAACACCCAAACTTCAAAGCAGCTGAACCATTCCTTTCAACATCGTCTGATTTGCCACAGCTTTATTTCATAATCCTTCAGGTTCAGTTTGAAAGTTTTAAAGGTTCAAGGCCAAAATATTCAGACTGCACAAAATGTTTGCTTCACCTACAAATTACTCTTTTCTTTTTCCTTTTCCTTTTCCTTTTTCATTTTCCTTTTTCTTTTTCTTTTTCTTCTTTTTTCTCTTTTCTTTTTCTTCTCCTTTTCCTTATTTTTCTTTTCCTTTTTCAAACTGGTATCAAACTGAAGATCCATTATTTGCCCTGCGCTTGTTTCCTACAGCATCTGGATAAATTGAAGGCAGAACTTATGAAACTGCAAAGTATTTAAGGAGAAAAAGGTCTTCATTAGTACCTCAGCTCTCAGCAGCTGGATCCTTTATGGGTGCTCTAGAAAAGAGGAGTATTACAACTTTCAGCATTCCTTCATATACTCTTGAACCGACAAGTTTTTTGTGAGATTTTTGTCTTATCAGCAGTACATTACTAAAAAAATCAACTCTGCAAACCTTTATCATTTCATTGAAAGGGCTATTCTTAATTATAACCCTGGAGTTAGTTTATGCATTGTTTGATCATCTGTTCCTGCTTTCATACAGATGCTATCAACATGGGCAGCAAAGCAGCCCTGTCACAGAGGATTAATAGCAGAGTGTGGTGTTGCTTGCGGAAGCAAAGTAAAGGTTAACATTAATATTGTGCCATATGAATAAACACAGAAATTGGAATAATTTTTCTAAATGTTTCAGCATCCTAAGTACAAAGTAATAACCCTGTCAGGAGCAATATTCACCGCTCTCTCGTCTGGCTGCAATGGAATTAGCAGCAGCCTCCTGGGAGGAACGGTCAGCGGTAGAAACCCACCATGCGGTTGTGTTAAAGGAAAAGGCAGACAAATCCCTTGTCACAGTACAGGGGGAGAAACCTAAGACTACTTGGAAAATCAGCACTGCTTTGAGTATGGCATTTATCTTGGTTTCTTCGTGAGCAGGATAATGCAAAAATTGGAAATATATATTTGTGTGTCAGACACAATGTGTTGTGGAATTTGGTAGGAGATAAAAATCAGAGTCTGTGAAAATCTAGAATCAGGGCAGGAAGAGATCAGACAGTGGATGATGAGGAATGACTTACTGAGTACTCTCTGCTGAGATATCTGTAAATACCTAGCTCTTCCTATCTGCCCCAAGGTCAGTGCTTAGGGTGTCTAAATGTTGGATATGTCAGGTGGAGGCACATGCATAGAAAAACCAGATGCACAAATTGCACTGTTTACCCTGTCTGCTCAAAAACATGTTGAGCCCTAGTCATCTTTGAAATAAAATCTTCCTCCACAACATATTGCTGCCCTGTAGCATGTGTCGCAGAACCCATGTAGGATTTCTTCTGAAGGAGCCAAGATCAGCCACTGTCAGAAATCAGATATTCAATTAAACGGTCTTGTGCTTCAAGCAGTATGGCAAGCCATGAAAAAATTACTGCTGTGGGAACAGCTGGAATTACATGGTTATGGAGGGAGAATGTTTACGTCAGCAACGTGGGCACTTGCACATGTGGAGTGGCAGGATCTGAAGAGGACAGTGATGAAGCTCAGTGCATGTGTGATGTTTCCCTCTTCTAGCTTCCAACCACGATTTATCCTGACCATAGCAAATCACAGCAAAGACAAAAAGTGGCTGTACTGAAATGATGATTTGCAAGAAACAGTTGCACTTCAGCTATGGGTTTCCTTGAAGTGGCTGTGCTGAGGCTATTGGCTTTGAATATTGCTTTTGACAACAGGGCAGTTTTGTGTCTTCACTGCTTATCCATCCTTCTAAGATGGCTATGTCTATGCATAGGGCTGTCCCAACACTGAGCAGGATCACAGAGAGGAGCTCATGCCCTCTCCCTTCTGCTTTTGCTTTCCCCATGTTATTCTTCCCACTAGCTCAGCTCCTGGTGCAGCCAGGGATTACCAGACAGTGGCAGGGACTCACCCAAGGGAGCAGGAAATCTCTGTGCCTGTGAGTGGATGTGTGAAGCACAGTTTATTTGATTTGCCCTTGGATCTAACCTTTTTTGGTTTAGGTAATGTCAAACAACTGAAAGGACTGACATTAGCCACCTCACTCCCATTAGCAAAGACACTTTAACATCTTGTTCCAATCACTTTGTTTTCTGCCTAAAGACCTTTTTACTGCTCCTTTGCATGATGACCGCTTTCCACAGGCTGAGCCATGCAAGCAGAAATCAGGCACATGCATCTTGCTGATACGGGCATTTTGAAACCCTTTCCAAATACCTTTGCCAGTGAGTGCAGAAAAGCTTTTATATCGGTAAGGATGTGTATATTGGGCTTTCTTCCAGAACCTGTGAGAGAGGCACAATATGTGCTGCAGCATTATTTTACCAACTGAATAAATGTCATCTCTTTTTCAAATAAGAAGCTTGGACTGTGGCAGGAGAGGTATTTCACTTTATAAATGAGTTCTACACATCCTGAGAGGGAATTCGGTGCCTTCACAGGGCAGAGAAGCTCAGAACTATGCAAACAAAGCACCCCAGTATTTTTAATGTGGCAGATTTAACTGTCTGATATTGCACATTGGTTTTCTTCTCCTTGGATGATTTGGCTCTTTAAAGCAGCAGCTGAGACCCAGGGGACTATGTAAGGCCTAAGGGAGAAAATGAATCTTTACAGAACTTCAAGCTGGGCCTCTGATTTTGGGACACATGATTGAAAATGTGTATCCTGGACTTTTACCACTCTGTGCCCTGTTGTTCTTGGGGACGACTGGGCTATATGCTGTTTGTATAAGGGGATGGATTATTGCACTCAAAAGCCTCACTGAAATACATAGTTTTTCTGTCTGCTGGTATGTCAATGGGGTATTTTTCCTTCGCAGGATGAGAATGTACCAGGAACAACAGGTCACTTCAAGAAATGCATCATGTGGCTTAAAATGTAGTGTACAATGAAGGAAAGCACCACTTTAAAATGAAGCCTTCTGTTTGTAATTAGGAGATTAGTTAAATGCTGTGCTCTGCAGCTCTGGAAAAGCCACAGGCAGCAGCTGAAATGGCCTGGGAAGGACTGTAATAGCCACCTTGGTACTCAGGAATCAGTCTGTGGCAAGCTGTGTGTGTTCCCTGAAGTGAAATGTATCATGGACCCTGATGAGCTTGTCCTTCGAGACAGCTACCATGCTGACCTTGCTATACTTGCTGAGGTTGCCACAGATGTACTGTACAGATGGTGACTCCAGGGAGCCCATCTCCTACATGCTGATCTGGATGCCCGAGCTAATGGTGCTGTGCAGTGAGCGCAGCATCCTGCAATTGCAGAAGCTGAGGAGCCAGCTTCTCCACTGGTCTCTTTTTAGAAGAAGACATTCATATAAACTTACTCCTCTCCTTCCGTGCTGTAGGACTTTGGAAAAGGCAGAGTATTGTCTACAATCCCAGCAGCTCCATGCCTGCTAGGATGGGAGCTGGGTGATGCAGGGCCACCACAGATGCTGGTACCCATGGCAAATGCTGGTACTCACCACCCAGGGCAAGCCTGCAGCATGCAACTGCTCTCTGCTCACCAGCAGGTAAAGCACCTCTGTCATACACTCTTGCTAAAAATGCATGGGTTGTGGCATTATAGGAGAGAAATCAATGCATTTCCATTTGAGTACGGTAAGTGTATTTTGCTTCTGTGGGTAGCTCCTCTAAGGCTTTAATTGGCATTGACTGGTGATGATCAGGGTGTAGAGGAAGAGCCGGAAGCAAAGTTTCTCAACCACAAAGTAGCAAGTGGCTTTGGGCTGGCTTTTAGCACAGTGTAGAATTAAGCCGGTTTCTTCTGAAGCTTTCCTAGAAAAATCTTGAATTCATTCTCCAGTTTGCCTCTTTGCTGGATGGAGTACAGTAGACGTTTGTCTGAGCTTGCGGAGAGGTTAGCTTGGGATTTTTGTCTCCCATTGTCAGCAAATGGGACAGTGCTTTTGTTCCCAGGCAGTTCTTAATTTTTAAAGCTGATGAGTGCCTCACTTTGACAGAGTGTTAAACATTTACACGCACCGGTAGGGTGCCTTCTTCATATCAAACTCAGATGGCTCCTCTGCAAAAATAACCCCCAAAACAAACTGAAAACAATTCTCCTCATATGCAGAAAACTCGGCCAAAAAAACTTTCTTCTGTGATCAAAGCAGGATCGATGTAGTTTGGTTTTTGCAATGGGGTTAGATCTTTTTTTCCTCCCTGTAACATAGCTTGTCAGTTGTCAGCCAAGAGATATGTTTGGATTTTTCATCCCTATGTGGATTTGTGGGAACACGCACTAGGAGACCAGATCAACATTGTAATAGTGCCTGCATTGATCTAACACAATGTTTATGTGGACTCCAGCCATCACTCATTTCTTCTCCAGCATCTAGAGGCTATAATAGGTTATTTTATACAATAATCATGATAGTACTTAGCTCTTGTCTAGCATTTATGATGCATTTTATGAAGAAGGTCAATGTAATTATCTCAATTTTACAGCTGGAAAATAAAGACACAGAGACATAGAATCATAGGATGGTTAGAGTTGGAAAAGATCTTAAGATGACCTAATTCCACCCCCCCTGCTGTGAAGTGGTATGTCCAGGTCCATTAGCACCACAGCAGTGATGGGACTAGGGAGAGGATGTGGGTCCCTAGAGGCGTAGAAAAGGACTCTAGGTGGTGTGTACTGGCCCTGTGGCTAAAATGAGCCCTCTCTTTCCATTCAGACAAGGGTGAGACCATGTGGCTCTGGGATTGGTTCCCACCCCGTAGATTCCTGCCATAGGAGGGAGTATCTCCCCAAGAGCACACATCTGCTGAAGGATACAGACCATATGGAAGGATACAGACCATGTGGTTGTCCAAAATAAACAATTGCTCTTTCCTTTGGTCACCGCAACAACTGCATTGAGGTGGGATAAAAAGGGAAGCCCTTATGTCTTTTCTCTCCCGGTTGTCTTTCCTTTTTGGGAAATCCTGTCACTGAGATTTGACTGAAGCCTTGCTGATGTCTCAGTTATCTGCCCTGGCAGCTCCTTTCTTCACTGACTCACTGCATCTTCACCTCTCCTGCAGCCACTTCCTCCAGTGGCCCAAGGAAACAGGTCTCATCCTTCTTTACTTCTTCTCCCATCTGGCCCAAGAGGGTTTAGGAGCCCAGCATGGCCACCTGTGAGAACTCCATCCCTCCCAGCCCATCCGCAGCTCATGACAAGATGTGAGAATACAGGGGCTTCCTAACACTAAACTGAAATTAAGATACGAACCCAGATGAAGGCAGTGGCTTGTCACCAACTCCACTGAGCTTCTATACTTGGGGGTAACAGACTGCATGTTGAGAGTTTGTGGAGGGCTTCTCTTAATGCCCTAAACTCAGTAGATAAAAATAAATCACCAAATCAGTGTTTAATACTGCCTAAACCTCCGGCCCTTACAAACTGCGCCCCACCTAGCTTGTGCCATGCTCACAGAATACGCTTACTAGTGTTTGCAGTGTATGTTTAAGAGCTACTTAAAGGCACTTTCCTGCACACAAGCCCAGCCTGCAGGGGATGGGAGCATGGGCTGTGTCATTCATTTTCCCTTCCACAGTCCTTGTAACTACAGGATAAAGCTCCGTGTGTGTTTAAGCCACACCTCCTCCCAAGCCCAGGGTGGGCTCCTGTTGTGCATTTATGGCCTCCTTCAGTGTCCAGCTACTGTCAAGTGTGAGCTCTTCCCAGCCTCTGCTTTGGGTACTGGAAATGTTATATTCCCTTTGCAGCTGACATCAGCCTACGACCATATCAAGGTGTATCAAGATATCCAACGGGGGATTCTGAAAGGAGAAGAAGTTGCTTGTTTAGAAAGGTGTTTTGGCAGGTTTCTAAATGAGATAGCTTGTGATGTGAAGCATGAATGGCTCCCAGGCGTTTCCCTTGATTCTGCAGTGCTTGCTTCCTGAGCCTTTAGGCATCTGCAAATGCAAGAAATACTTGAAATTACGAAAACTGGAAGAGGCAGTTTGATAGTTCATATTTCTTAAAGTACATGAAACTCCAGTAGGTCACTGGCTGGGTGAAATGGATGAAGCATAATCCCTGTGCAGATCATAAATAGTTTGTCTACTCCCAGCTACAGAAGAGAAAGAGGGGGAAAGGGTGGAGAAAGCAGGGATTATGGGTCAGTTAGATGTAGAGATTTCTCCCAGATATGTTCTGATTTACTCACACCTTTACCATGTGTGAAATCAAGGGTCTATAATAACCTTTCAGTTCCTGGAAACACAGTTACTCAGTTCAGAAACCTCAGCGGGTTCCCAGGAGGTGTCTGCTCCTGTGTGGAGCCCACTGTCTTCATGGGTCAAGTCCTCAACTTCATTAAATCAATCATAACCTCATGCAACTGTATTCGTTGAAGTGGAGAGCTGGCCTTTCCCCTCCCATCTTGCAGTACCCTCTGCTTCTGAGTCACCAGGGTACCTATGCTGGACTGCGCTGTGCGATGGGGCCCCATGGGGTGATGAAACAGGTGATGAAACACACCTCGTGCTGGAGTTGGGAAATGTCACTCCTCATCACCCAGTGCTCTCTACTATTAATCTTAAAATAATACTATTAATCCTCAGATTAATATTTTAATAATAATGTAATTAATTTTCAGAAGGAAAAAAAAAAGAGGTTTGTATTATATGTTGCTATATTCACTTGTTTTATTTTTTATGTGTGGACTCCCATGTATCAAGGTACAGTTGTTGAACCTGATAGACTGTGGTGATGTAATATCTCTCTGCAAGGAAAAGCGCTGACAGCAACATGAGCTTTTCAGGAGGTAGTTCTTACTCGGTTTGAGGCAGCTTGGCTTTTTTCTCCCCCCTCATTTATTTATGGGCATTTCAGCAATACTTTTGGTCAGTCAAGGAATGAACAGAATGCTGTGATGTTAAAAAATTAAATATGGAGCTTTGATCAGTTTTTGAAGGGAAATGAGAGGAAAACTTGCAAAAGAAGTTGTAAATGCCAGGACAAAGGAAAGGGACTGATGCAATGCTGCTCAGTTCCTCCCTTACATGTTATCTTATGCCAAAATGCCTAGGTTTTGTTTTCTTGTTTTTAAAGGAAGAAAAAAACCCTTTCGTGTTCGACTGATTTCTTTTGTGAGCAGGACCTCAGTCATGGCAGCATGCATAGTGGTGTTGGGAGCTTGTGGTGCAGAAGAGGTCTCCTATGTGGATGGTAAGGTTGTTTGTCTATCTGCAAATGCCCCCTGTAAATAACAAAACAACCAAACAACCAAAAAACCCCAAAGTTACATGGGGAAATAGGGAAAGTCTTTACCTGGGACTTTTCTTTGTCAAATAGCACTGTCTGGGAATAGACTTAAATGTAAGTAAACCGTGAATACTGGCAGGAGGCAGAGCTGTGAATGGATTTTAGGATAACCTTCTGTAGTCCTTTTTCTCCCCACTCCCTTTTAAAAGAAATACCCAGGAGTGCGGGAAGTGAAGAGTATGGCTCATGTCCTTCTTCCACCCTTCCCTTCACACATTTTCTAGAGGGAAAGGTCATATTGTAGAACCTGCACCTCTTAATGTTGCATGTGAAACTATGTGTGGACTACAGTAACATAAAGTATAATTTTTAAAGCCTCCTAGATAATTCTTCTCTTCTAAAATCAGGACTGACTCTAAAATTGCAAACAAAGACTAACAAATTATTTTGATATGGGGAGATTCAGGTTAGATACAAGGAAGAATTCTTCATTATGAGGGTGCTGAGGCACTGGCGCAGGGTGTCCAGAGAAGCTGTGGCTGCCCCATCCCTGGCAGTGTTCAAGGCCAGGTTGGATGGGACTTGGAGCAACCTGGTCTAGTGAAAAGTGTCCCTGCCCATGGCAGAAAGTTGGAACTGCATGAGCTTTAAGGTCCTTTCCAACCTAAACTTCCCAGACACACTGCATGTCACTGGGATCCAAGTGAGCGCCAGACCCAGTCTACCACCCTCTCATAGCGCCAGGATACATCAAGCATGGTTGCCTAACTGTGGTGCTGAGCCTCTGCAAACAGCAGTCTTTGCAAACAAGCCTTTGAGTACTCCACTCCTTGAGGAGACAAAACTTCTGAACTGCCAGGTCGCAAGAGGATCTCAGTGGTGATAGATAGACAGAAGCAATTACTTAAAACGGTAGAGTAACTTAAACCATTTTTATGCTGGACATCCTCCCAATTGAAGAGTAAAAGTCTGGCTAACTTGACAGCCACTGCTGATCTCAAGTACATTTGTCACTTTAGATTTCGCCTTTGAATTGTTTTCTCATATACCCATGTGCATATCCCTTACGCAGGTTTGTTGTGTCTTGGGTGGGAATGGAAATTTCCACTGGCTGAAGAGAGTCTTTCCTTGTCTCTGTCCTCTAAAACCCTGCTATTCCTGTTTCTTTTAGTTCTGATCAAAACGCAGTATGTATGTGTCATCTTCCTGCACATAAAGCAGGAAAATGCTGTTATACTTTTTGGAGTGGTATAGCAAATTGTAAGAAGCACCTACACTTGCTGGCTGGGGGCTAACTGCTTATAGGTTCCGCTTGGCTCTATATATGCTTTCAGTAATACTGCCTAAGATAAAATGACAGTGATGCCAGTCCTCAAAAAAAGTTTGGGAGCATCTTTTTATTCTTTACATGTATAAGTTAGACGCTAGGAAGGCTGTTTCAAATACTGAGATTATTTGGACCATCCAGGATGTTGCAGTCTTAATCACAAATGGTTTAAGAAATGAAGAGCTTAAAACCTGTCAGGATTCGTTTACAGGTTGCAGCCAAACCTTGATTAGAACAAAGGACAAGGATCCAAGATCTTGTAAGGACAGTAAGTACTGCTGTGTTGGCTGTATAGACCTCTGAACCGCGTTGCACTTGCAGACTGGTGGTAGTGTCCTTGGCTGGTGAGGGAGTAAGGATCTAACCAAGGGTCTGCCTTTGGGGCTCTGGTCCCATCTCTGCAGTGCATTTTCTTGTCTCACACAACCACCACCAGCAGATACATGAGGAGCCAAGCAGTTACAAAGTGCTCCTTCCCCTGGCATAACCTCCCCCTTTCTGGCAAGCAGCTGTTGAGAAATTTCCTGAGATGAAGATTGCATGTGCATCATTCTGTTTAAATTACCAGTGGCTTTAGCCTTCAGGAATTTGTCAGATCTCTTTCTCAAATTGCTTGTGCTCTTGGCTTCCAAAAACGTCCCAGGCCATGGGCTCCGCAGCTTTGGTTTTGGCTGGCAGTTTCTCTGAGAATCTGAGCTTCTGAAAAATCCCAAGTAACAGCTCAGGGGGGAGCCAGGCATGAGCCTACACATCTCCAATGGACTTCTACTCTCAACATAAGTGGTGTGGGGGCTCCAGAAAGAAAGTCAGGAAGGGTTTTGAGCTCAGTGGGAAGTAGGAGCTGCTGCTTTTGCGCAGCAGAGGAGTTTGGCTAGGCAATAGCGAGCTGAAATTCAGGAACAGGCTTTTTCCTTAGTGTGTGTAAGAGGAGCAGCTGATCGACTGAACCTTGCCTCTCTGTGGGCAATAGCTCCTGCTGAGTCCTTGCCAGGGTTCCTCATGCAGCTGGTTGCTGAAATCAGCAGGATGGAGCTGATCCGGGTGGGAAAAAGTGGATTGTGCAGCATTCAGCCTCCATGTGTCCTTCCTTCCCACTCACACTGGAGGCACCACCAGTGCCTCCCTTCCAGCTAGCGAGCTGGTGGCCTCATTGCGCCACTCTTCCCCACTTCTTTCCGTGATGTGTGTGCTTGGGGAGCAACACCAGAGTCATCTCCTGTGCCTGCTTGTCTGAACAGTTGGCAGCAGTCCCCCAATAGCCCTGCAGGGACGATGCTACCTGATGCCAGCACTTGGTTCCTTCTTTGATGGATGTCTTAGTTGCAGCTGCCCCAGAGGCTCCTCCACCAAGGATGTGCATTTCACACCTGCTTTACAGGTACAGGATTACAGCCTTGCTTTGTAAATTAACCTCCTGTGATTAGAAACGTTAGCACTCTGACTTCCCAAGCAACATAAGCATGGTTTTCCTAAGGCTCACCGCTTGTTCCTGGCAGTCAGAGATAGCACTGGGAGATCCTGTGAATGCTGCTTTTGATCTGAGCTGTACTGCAGTGCACTGCATTCTGAATATAAAAATATGCAGCAGCCCAATCCTAGGCACATTCTTGTTCTGTCCAGCAGCCTGTTTGCTGTCATGCTTTTCCCTACAGCAAGAAAATGCCATTTGCAGGTAGTTGACTGGGTGGGGAAGGAAAGCATCATGGAACTTACTGCTCTCCTGATAACAATTGTCAAATTTCCATTCACTTAAGTTTTTCCTGAGCACCTTTTCAAAATGTGGTTCAGTTTCCCTCTTTTAGAGTTTTTGCTGGCACTTATCACCCTGGAATGGTACTTAATCAGTCCCTGCCTGAATTCTCTGTAAAGATGATTGATGTCCATGTCTCCAACAAGCTGAAAATTGTTTGCCCCCAGCCTTTGGCATATAAAAGTACTTTGTTTTCTGCAGAGGATGTTTTTGTCTAATAAGCAAATGACCCCAGCTGTAAGGCTTGCAGGGTGGGGGTAGAGCTGCAGGCACCTGCCTTTCAGCCCAGGGCAGGAGAGGTGTGGTACCCTTTCTGGATTAAAGCTGAGGACTGTCTCCAGAGTTCACCCCATGCAGGCACCGCGTATGTTCCAGGGTTGTGTTTTTCCCTTCAAACTGTTTGATCCTGTCTTTTCCCAGGGTGGTTTCAAGAAGGAAGTCACCCTGTCTCAGGAGCACTTTAAGATGTCCTTCAGAAGCTTTCTTCGGGATGCAGCAGCCCGGGCAGGTGAGATCCTTCAGGCATCGAAGATCACTGGAGATCCCGAATGGACGCTCTTCAGTGATTTGAACGTCAAGCCTTTTCTATGAGAAGGTCATTAGTCTTTTGATGAAATGAGTCAGAAGCTCTTGCTGCCATTTTCAAAGGTTTAAGCTAGCTGCTGACATGCCTTTGGTGTGCCCAAGTGTGGCAACATCTTCTGAACTGGTAGCGTGACCAGGAATCAAATTAAGATGTGAGTCGCACATCTCATTGCGACTACAAAATCTCCAGTAATGTCTTCAGTACTTTGCTTTCCAAATTAAAACAAAAACCACTCCTCCAACCTCTTTTCAACTACAAACTGGCTTTGAGCTGGCAACATGAATGCCTGAGTCTGCACACAGCCTGAGACAATTGTCCACTTCTTACGGATCCTGTGCACCTCAACACATGGTTAATGCTGCAACCTAGAAATGATACAACACCTAAGGCTGGTGCTGACCTCTGAAACACCATTGTTTACAAAGGCTGGTGAGCAAACCACCCAGATCACTTGTTCCATCCTCCCTGGACACCCTCCTTGTGCCCCTGTGAAGCCCAGCAAACCATTTATTAGAAAACCTCCCAAACACGGACTTTGCCTGCGTTTGACGTGCTGTCACGTGTGCTCAGGTTGAGCCATTGTGGCACTCTGTGAAAGCACAGGGACAGAGTCAGGCAAATGGAGACTGTTAGAAAAATTGCTGTCTTGAGGGGTTTGGTCCCAGCGGTGCCTGCCTTCTCCTAACAAATGGAAACACGGATTTTGAAGTTTTGAATGCTCCATCCCTGGCACTGTTCAAGGCCAGGCTGGACAGAGTCTTGGGCAACACGGTCTAGTGTGAGTTGTCCCTGCCCATGGCAGGGGCATTGGAACTTGATGATCTTGAGGTCCTTTCCAACCCGAACTATTCTATGCTTCTATGATTCTACGAACAGCCAGTGCACTAAAGCGCTGAAGACAGCAGAGGGCTCTACTGCAGCCGTATAGCTGAATGGCCACAAAGTCCATCGGATTTACTCTGAAGTCAGACTCCCTTTTTCCATGATCCTCCCCCAAAGCCTAGCTGCTGCTGGCAGCGTGGGCCTCAGCTTCCCACTCGCAGCATGACAGTGGCTCTCGTTCAGGGTACTCTCGTCCTCAGCTCTGCTGGGTTTTATCAGGATGTGGTGATGTTGAGGATTTCTGTGGAAACCTTTGGAGTGCGCGGCGTGCCCTGTGGAAGAACCAAGGCTGTGCTGAGGAACCAGTTTCTGACAGCACTTGACTTAATTTGGAAGACAACCCCGTCTTGGTGTTTTTGGTGGTGTCATAATTCTCCCCAACCTGTCTGACAAATGAACTTACCTGTAATTGTGTTTGTGCCCTTCCTGTAGGAAGTTGCTGTTGAAGGATCGCCAGGCTTTGCTTGTTTGGATGGGGAAATCTCTTACGTGATTCGCCTTGTCTGCTAAAGAATTTTGGCTGCCTCTGTTGGCATGATAGAGAAATGTGTGTGCTAGGCTTTTATCCTTAAAGGGATAGAATTTTGTTGGTATTTTACACTTAAAAGGATAAAACATTTCTTCAAAACCAGAATGAGCAAGCATATACATTCTCAGTCTGTCGCCTGGGATATTAGGCAGATGACTCCTAATATTGCTAAAGCCTAGCAGCCTAAGATTAAAATACGTTCGTTTTGGATAAATTGTCTGTATATTGCACAAAAAAATCTTAATGGGCGTAGGAAATGTGCTCTAAGCCGAGTACAAATCTTACTTGCCCAAGCTTTTGTGATACTTGTGGGGTTATTTTCAAGAACAACTTCAGGGCTGTATTGTACTTGTTTTAATTATTTGAAAATTGCTCTTCCTGACTCCACTGATGCCTGGTATTCTTACGTGGCAGTTTCTGCTCAGTTTCAAAACATCTTGAAAGTCTCATGCTATTTGTGTATGTGCCTGTGCTCCCTTTCGTCTGTTTATAGCAACATCAGGAAACTGCTGCTATCAAAAACGAGCGAGGGCTGGAGTGGGACACTGGTTTACGCGCCTGAGCAGCGACTGTGGTAGATGTAATAGAGACGTGCTTCACACCTTGCGGAGCCGGGAGGCACAGAGGACGCAGTTGGCAGCCCTCTGCCCCCCGCATCGCCACGCACCCGGCTTGGACAGCGCCGGAATAACGTGGTCGTCATCTTCGCGGCGCGCAAAACCCGCGCCTTCGGAGGGAACTGGACCGCGGGTCCTTCCTGCGCGCAGGATGCGGCCCGGGCGGCGCCTCACTGCACCGGGACACGCCGGGGAGAGCGGGCCGGGCGGGGCTGCGCGGGGCTGCGCGGAGCGGCCCCGCGCCCCGCAGAGCTGAGGGGAGGGTCT
>JAOEHY010005985.1:0-22243 GCA_025447955.1 Psilopsiagon aurifrons | reverse complement strand
GGGCGGAGGCAGGAGCGCGCAACCGTCTCTCGCACCGGCGGTCATCCACAAACACACAGGCTCCCGCCCGCCCAGCGGCTGACAAAAGCCCGGCGGGGTCCTCTGCACAGTGGGAGAGGATCGGACCGGACCGGGCCGGGCCTGGCTCGGAGAGGGCTCGGATCACGATACCCCCCGTGGCGCCCGCCAGCGGGCAGAGTGAGGGGAGGCGGCGGGGGGCGGTCGCCGCTGTCGCATTCCAGCGGGACTACTTGCCATCCCTCACCCTCTTCGCCGCGTAGCGATGCTGCCCGCGGAGCAACACCGGACCGGGAGCGACGGCACTACTTTCTGCCACAGAGCGGCGGCGGCGGCCGAGGCAGGAGCGGCCGCACAAAGGCAGCCGCTGGTCCTCCGCCGGGTGAGGGCTGGGTACTGCGGGCAGCGCAGCGCGGGGCCGTCGGTGCCTTCCTTCTTCTCGGCTGGTGCCCGCCTGCCCGCTCTCTGAAAGGCCATGCTGGCGGAGGGCCCTCCCCCAGGGCCTGGCGCTCGGGCCAGCTCTGGGGTCACGCTGGCCTTTAAATATGTGTCGGTGTGCGGTGCCCACCGATCGGATTGGACAAACGTGGAGGGACGGGCTGTAATAGTTAAGTATCGCTCGGGAAGCGGAGGGAGGGGGAGATAAGCAAGACGCTAAAACTAAGTTACAATTAATGCAGGCAGTGTGGAGATTACAGAGCAGTGATCTTGATCTGTCCCAGAGCAGCAGTACCAGGCGTTGCTTCTCTGGGATTTGCTGCTCGGTTGATGTAGTGCTGCATGTTTTATTTCCCAGCACTTTTGGGGGTGTTTTGGGATTTTGCCCCCGTTGCAAGACTAAATGTAGTATGCTGGGTTTATGCTGCTTGGCACAGTAGTACAAAACCCCCTTAAAATCAGTGACCCGTGAGCTGTGATGAAATATGACTTACTCTTTTCCACTACTGCATCCGTGTAAACACACACTTTTACTTCTGAAGAGGCTAAAAGTTAAGATTTTGTAAGATACCCTCACTTAAAGCTTCTCTCTGTGCCTGCCTTGTTCATACCTAATAAGCAGTACAAAATACAACTTTCTTGCATTTCCTTAGATGAAGAAATACACTTCAGGATTTCTATAAGGAACATTAAGTCTAAATGTCTGTATCATATTCTCTCTCCTTTGTAGAGTACGGCAGCTGGCTAGTAGGATAATGACAGGTTAGCAGGCATCTTACAGCAAAATTGGAGATTCAGAAGTCCGTACTATTTTCAGGGTTGTTAGAAACTTAACAGAAGTGTATAACTTTTAATTTCATATCTTTGTATCTTTTGTTTAATTTCATATATTTGTCCAGATTAGAGGCCTGGGTGTTGCAGACTGTCTCTAACATCAGGCTCCTGGAGTCATGTGATAAATGACACAATCCCAGCTTTTACTGGAGAAAACCAAAAAAACACACCCAGAGTGTTCTGTGCAAAGAAGTATATTTCTAACTTTCAAGCAATACCTGCCCAAGGCCAGGTCTAGGTTACAAAGTGTTGTCCTTGACTCTGCTGGATGAAACTGCTTCCTCCAGAACTGTGCTGTCAGCTGGGAGGATGAGCAAACTCAAGCAAGATCCATGTGGGTAGCAGAGGGGAAGGGCTTCCCATGCAAAAATGTTCCTAGATGGTAGATAACCCACATCTAACCCTTGTTGTCACTCCTAGATTTTGCAGGAGCAGGCAGAAGGAGCACACCTTTATATTTATTTTCACTGTTTAATTTGAATTGGGGGAGAAAAAGAGCTTTGGGGGAGTTTCTTTGTATTGTATGCTCACAATGTTGCACAATCCATGATTAACCTCTTGCAAAGTATGGCAGATCTGTCATGAATTTGTGTCTTAATCATACAATGCGCAGCTGAGGAAAACCTCAAGCCTGAACCTCTGCATTGTAGAACACATTTTTCTATATGCCATTTCCTCTCACATCTCATCTGTTTCTGCTGGAATCACTCTGGTGTGTACCCTGGGAGCCTCATCCCTGCCTTGTTGCTCGTACCCTTACAGGCATCTTTCCTGCTGTCCGTGCTGGCTGGTTTTATTTTTAGCTTTCATACATTATATGCTGTCACCCCTCACACTGGTGTAATTCACCGGTTTTCTGTAATTTGAATCCTCTCCTGCTTAGTTTTTCTCTGAGCCATTTATGATAACTGGCTTCATCTCCCTCAGCTTGGCCTCTTTCCCCCATGGCCTGCATAGACACAATGCTCCTGTCGCTATTCCAGCCCAGATAGCCTCTTTTGAACCCTTCTCCTCATAAATGCTTAAGATTCAAGACAAGCCTATCTTCTAACTGCTTCTAATTCATATATGAATTTACTTTTAATTCATATATGTAGAATTAACTCCATGCCTGAGGTTTTTACAAAGTAAAAATAGGAGGCAAGATTACCACAGACAGAAAAGCCTGAGATGATTATGTTACTTTAGTTGAGCTTAAAGTCAAAATAAATGGGGAATGGAGAGGGAATGTCTCTTTTGTCTCCCCTTGTTGGTTGCAGTTATTTCCATTAACATTAGAAAAGGAAACCTCGGTTTGCCAGCTCAAATCCAGTCCAAGGCTCCAACTGCTAAGAAGCCTGCACAGCCTTACTCCTACCTTCGGACTTAGATGGTGGCTCAGTAATACAAGAGCTTTCACAGGACATTTTATTTATACTCAGGTTAGTTCCCTGGTTTGGTTTGTGGCCCAGCCTCATAAGCACTTTTATCAGCCCACAGGACAGCAAGGGATGGCAGCTGGAGCTCCTGAAACCAGCAGTGACTGCCAGAGTCTCTCTGTTTTTGGACTGTGCCCTGAGTTCCAGTGGAGTCAATGGGCTCTCTTGTAGGACTGGAACTGAAATCCCTAATGAGCAAAAGCTGTCAGGAGAAGATGGCTGCTCAGCAAATGAATTTGTGGCTGCCCACATCACAGAAGCCACTATCATAATTAGCTCTCTTGATGAATGTCTCACCAAGAATTAATGGGCACAGTGTGGTGAAATCCTGGTCCCTCTGGAGGCAATGGCAGAATTCTCACTGACTTCAAAAGGGAGAAGGATTCATACTGAAACTCAAGCTCAGGTCTTCTCTTGCCCCCAGCAGGAAAGTCTGCAGCGCAGTAGCTTGGGGAACTGGACGTGACGTAGCAATGACTTCACCAATGATGCCTGATATAACCACTTCACAGATAAAATAGAACACACTGGTATCATCACCTTGGCACTTTGCCTAAGTCATACAGTTTATGAAGAAAAATGTTTTGTCCAAAAATGCTTCACTTTCCCCAACATAAGGTCAGCTCATGTGAGAGGTGTACCTGATGAGGTTTATCTTTTCCTAAGAGTGCAGTGTGCTTACTGTGGTGTTCCTCCTGCAGTGGTAGAGTACCAGATCATCTCTTCCTTCCTAAAGTTCAATAACAACCAGACATACTTTCACCCTTCCTTTTATCATAGAATCATGCAATCACAGAATGGTTTGGTTTGGAAGGGACTTTAAAGCTCATCCACTTCCAACCCCCTGCCGCAGGCAGGGACACCTTCCACTAGACTAGGCTGATCAAAGCCCCATCCAACCTGGCCTTGAACACTGCCAGGGATGGGGCAGCCGCAGCTTCTCTGGGCAACCTGTGCCAGAGCCTCACCACATTCACATGGAAGAATTTCTTCGTAGTATCAGATCTAAATCTCCCCTCTTTCAGTTAAAAACCACTTCCCCTTTTCCTGTCACTACATGCCCTTATAAAAAGTCCCTCTCCAGCTTTCTTGTCGGCCCCCTTTAGGTACTGAGAGGTTTCTATGAGGTCTCCCCAGGGCCTTTTACTTCCATACTGTATGAATTGCACCTTTTCACTGGGACATAGGCAGCTTCCAAGCAGATTTTCCTGGACTGATAGTGATGTCTCTAGTCCAGGAATGTTCTCCAGGCCGTGAGGCTTTACTTGTTTTTGCAGTCACTGTCTGCAGGTTCCGCAGTCTGTCAAACCACAGCAATATCTAGCACTCCTGCTACTGTTGTGGCAAACACCCCATCAAATCCTTTTTTTTTTTTAATCAGATACAGAGTTGTTTCTTCTTCTTACATTTCAGTACTACCTTATTCCCCCCTGCACATTTAGTATAATACCCATTCTTTCTTTCCCACCTCCTCTACCAGAAGAGGTTGCCTGGTGCCCAGGATGAGAACTGCATTTCTTTGTGGCTAAAAAAGAATCCTTACAACAAAATCTTCACAGAGGAGAAGGTGATTGGGTTCAGCAGCCCTTACAGGCAAGCTAGTCCAACAGGAATGCATTGATATCCCCAAGGGAAAATATGAAATAAGATGACCTGGAAGGCTTGGGCATTTTCTTTACGCCTTTGGAGGAGCATTTGGACTCCTGCTGATGGTGCATTCAGGGTCAGGCTGTCTACCTACTACCTCTTTTCTCTTTTTCCATCTCCCAGGGAGTTGAAAACAGCACTGCCTAAGGATACACTTCTTCAGCGGTTGTGTTTTCAGTGTGAACCATGCAGGATTCTGATTTTAATTCGGCACTGCCCACCAGACCACAGGCAAGTCCAAGACTTTTCTTAGGAATATTCAGCCATGACTACATTTCAAAGGCAAATTACAGAAATGTCCTATGAGAAAGTTACAGTTCTAAAATTTGTAAAGTACTTTAATGCTAGGTTGATAGAGAGGAAACATCCTTTTAAAAGAGCTCACATTTCGGCCTGACAGACACCAAAACACTAGTTTGTTTTAGTTTGCTCAAACTTTCAAACCCAGTCAGAGTCTGGGCTCTATTAACCATAATGTGCGTGCCTTTTAAGCAACAACAATTTAAGAATATTTTCAAACCCCTTTCGTGGAGTTCAGTGTTTTGCAATATACGTCCATAATATTTAACAATTCTGCTTTGCACTGCAGTCTTTGAAGTCTAAAAATTATTTACTGGTAAAGCATTATACATTTGCTTGCACTTTTTAGTCACAGAGATTAATGACTAGAATTTCTGCCTCTGGTCAAGCAAGGTAAGTCACTGTGTCACACTAATTAGCAATCTTTCCTGTAACACTTTTTAATCTTTGTGTAGTGTACATGGTGTGACACACCATCTGTGTGTAGGAAAGAGCTCATTTGCAATTTGAAATAGCCACTTTTGGGCTAAAGTGCTGTACCATGGAAGTGCAGTTTATGTCAAATAAAGAGACTCATCCCTCTCCAGTTCAAAGTCTGGGAGGAAGATTCAGATTTGTATGTCCATGCCCATATTTTATTTATACTTTATATTCATATACGTATTAGTCTGCAATTCAGCCAAAACACTAAGCACCTCAAAGAATATGGCTATGGACCATCAACTGTGATACCTTTGCAGGGGTGTGTTTTTCATTAGCTGTTAGGTAAGTTCTCAAAATAGGCTGAAGAAGCGAGGCGAGCTCCTCAGAGCAGAAAAGAGTGCCCTCTGATGGCTATTTTTTAGGTTTAATGTCTGTGATGTTTTGTGAAGCACTTCTAGTTTTTAAGACATTTGTAAGATAAAGCCACACAAATGCAAGATGTTGGGACAGGTCCTTATTTTAAGGAAAACCCAAATATTTTTTTTACCCTCTTAATTGCTTTTTAGGTAGTAATTAAATATAAGGATGGAGGCAAATTCTTGGTAACATTTTTATTAATTACCATTACCCAGCATTTCTCAGAGACAGGCTGTGCCTCTGACAGTTTGGAACTGTTACTCACACTCCATTCAGTATGTTTCATGTTTCACTGCTGCAAGTGTGTTCAAGGCCTGGAAAGTTGGCATGCAGAACATATATGAATCCCCAGCTTATTTCAGAACTATAAAATCAACTGATCATTAAATCAGCTAATCACAATGCAGGTAATACTTTGAATTGGTCCTTGTTCACTTCTCAACTAGTAAAATCCCAAGATAATCAACAGTGGCTGATTATATAGCCTATCCTGGCTTTAACAGGCCTTGCCAGTAATTCAATTAGCAAATTTCTGTTTTATAAAAAACATGGTGATCTTTGCGCCAAAGCTATAGGACTTGGAGGGAATGGCTGGAGTGGAAACTGAGGGCCAGATTCTCCCTCCCACCCCACTATCAACTGGCTGCAACACTAAGGACTATGTAAGTTACACACAGGGAATGCTGTAACCACCCTTGTTTCCACAAAAGATGCTTCAAATCCAGGCACAGGACAGCAAAAAGCACAGTGCATATTCACCCCAGCCATTAGCTAAAGTGTCTCCCGTTGATTCCATTCCCTGTTAGAGAAGGAATGAGTGTGGGTCCTTAAGCTTGTACTAACTCCATATATAAAGGTTTCTGTGGCTTATGGCCTGTAACTCATTCTTCATGCAATGAGGGGATAGAAGAGGCTGTTATATATATCTGATGTCTCATTTGCTGCTTTTTCATCTGCATTAGTTCCTTGAATAATTTCCTTTCCTGGACTTTGATAAAAGACTCTTCTAGTACAGCTGGCAACTAAATGTAGATCAGTGACAAAGGAAAACAGAGAAAAACAGACCCACTCCCCAAATATATTTGTTAAAATGGTTGTGCCCACTCTAAAGATACCGTTGAAGGATTGTTATATTCCATTTTGGAATAATTAGATTATATTTTCTCATCTTAAGAAAAAAAGTGATTAGAGTGAGGCTATCCAATCCATTCCTCATCCTGCCTTCTTCCACCCTCTCCTCAGTCAAAGCCACAAAGACAGTATTTGGTCACATGGATCTTCGAACAAAAGGGAATTGTGTCTGAATAGCCCTGACTCATAAAGCTCCTTCCAATGCCTTTTTCAGTGTCTGAGCTTTGCTGTTAATGCAACTTCTACTAATTTTTTTCCTTACTACGACTGTGAAAAATCTAATACCTTTAGAATATCTGAAAGAGCTTATACAGAACAAAATCCCCATTTAATCTTGGTATATTAAGAAATCTTTTATTTGAACAATGCGTCTAAAATGCTCTTTTCCCCAAACACTTTTTTCTTTTTTTCATTTTCCTTTAAGATAGCTAAAGCAATAACTGTTTAAAGAAATTATGATTTAGAGTCCTGTCTTCAGTTGTGGTTTAGGAATCCTGGCACTTTAACTGAAGGAAACATTAGTGAGGATACGTGCACCCAGTGGTACACTGTGGTAGGAAATCATGAATTCAGGATATCAAAAGGTGTTCCACTCACTATATTAAAAATAAAAAAATGAGAGCAATAAACCCAAACCACTTAAAGACAGGAGAAAAAAATGTTTGCAGAGCATTGTATATACCAGTTGTTTAGTTATTGTTCCCACTGTGTGTAGTACCCCTCAGTTAAGAGCTATAAAACTGTAAAATCACAGTACAATTTGGGTTGGAAAGAACCTTAAAGCTCATCCAGTTCCAACCCCCCGGGCAGGGACACCTTCCACTAAACCTGGTTGCTCCAAGCCCCATCCAGCCTGGCCTTGAGCACTGCCAGTGATGGGGCAGCCACAGCTTCTCTGGGCAGCCTGTGCCGTGCCTCACCACCCTCATAGTGAAAAATTTCTTCCCAATGTCTAATCTAAATCTCCCCTCTGTCAGTTTAAAGCCATTCCCCCTTGTTCTGTCACTACATGCCCTTGTAAAAAGTCCCCCTCCATATTTCTTGTAGACCGATTTAGATACTGGAAGGCTGCTGTAAGGTCTCCTTGGAGCCTGCTCTTCTCCATGCTGAACAAGCCCAACTCTCTCAGCCTGTCTCCATAGCAGAGGTGCTCAGCCCTCTGATCATCTCCGGGGCTTCCTCTGGACTTGCTTTAGCAATTCCATGTCCATCTTGTGTTGTTGCCCCAGAGCTGGATGCAGGACTGCAGGTGGGGTCTCATGAGAAGGGGAGTAGAGGGGGAGTCCCCTCCACCAGCCTTCTGGTCATGCTCCTTTTGATGCAGCCCAGGATACAATTGACTTTCTGAGCTGCAAGAGCAAATTGCTGTATCATGTCTTAATTTTTCATCTACCTCTTTCATCTTCTCAGATCCTTCTCTGCAGGGCTGCTCTCTGTCCATGCGTTACTTAGTCTGTATTGATATTGGCGACATGTGGATCACCCAGTAATTATTTTGCTACATAGATATCATTTCAAAAGAAAGTTCAGAACATCAAAATTCAAGTTTAAAGTACTGTTCAGTTTTAAACAGGAATGTCTGAAAACTAAAGCAAAACACAACCTAGTAAATGCAAATTCCCTTTTTCTTTCCCTATACAAATCCTCCACTTGTGAACAATGTTGGATAGACAACGAAACAGCTTTCTGGAAAAAGAAGGTGGAGGAAAGGTACTGAGTCGTCACAGTTGATGGTAATAAGGCAAAATAAATATAAGTTGAGCTGAGTTAAAGATTGAAGTGAGTTTTGTTAAATCTTAGGTCAAAAGCCAAGTGAGAAATATGCAAAGTCTTTCCTGGAGTGACCTATCTTGCTTTACCAGGTCCGTTACAAGGCCTGCAACCAAGGTCATTTCTAATTAGGGCTTAATGGACATTCAGTCAGGTGAAAACTAACTAAAGGAAAAAAAAATCAGGGTTAAAAAGTTAAAAGTTATAAACTACCCCAGATCTTCTGAATTCACCTTTCAAGCCTACTCCTGAACGCAGGTGTCAGCTGGCAGCAGAACCGGTACAAGAACCAGTGTGTCACTTGCCAGCATGGTGACTTGCGGCTGTGCAAGGCCATGGATCCCAGCTATAACAGAATACACAACCGTTTGGTTTCTTTCCTCATGAAGTGAGCCAATATACAGGAAACGGTGATAGAGCATAGTTGTACTGAAACTTAAAAATACATTTATTCATTTTTTATAATATCTAACAGAGGACAAAGAGCAGCAGTTTTGTGCTTTGCACTTTGATATCCTCAAGAAATATAGAGATCTGGATGAAAAATATTAAGTGTATGCTTCCTGAAGATGAAAAAGCTTTTCAATATATCCCAGTCATTCAGGAGACCTACTTGTCAAGAGGCTGGTAAAGTATCTTGGAATAGCATGTACCTTTCTGGGTACATGGGGGGAATGCAGCTTTCCCCTAACTCTTAGTGAATGGGGAAGCAGAGAAGTGTATTGCCTATGTAAGAGAGTAAGTAATGCATGGGAAGGGCACAGTAGCCTAGGCCCATTTCAGGAGTGTGACAGAGAGCTAAATATAGCTGCTCTAAATGAAAGGATACTGTGTGGAAACTGTTGGCTGCAATAGCAGCACTTTAAACTCTGTGTTTGTATCAGTATGGAGTGTGGGATGGGGGGATCTAAGCAGTATCTAATGGTGTCATCACATTCAAATCCACTAAGATGGTCTTGTAGAAGGAAAGAAAATAAGATTCAGTTTTGAAACTGACTTCTCATGTAAATCTTTTTTGTTTAGTTTGTTTTGGTTTTGTTTGGTTTTGTTAGTTGGTTTGTAATTTACTTGAAAGAATCCTGAGTATAAGCATTTCCTGCTCCTACAGGAATTACAATAATCCAAAGCACTGTTTGAAGAGAACAAGCTATACTGAGCTTGCAGCCCTTTGAGGTAGGGACTGTGTGCTCTTCTTATCCATCTCAAAGAGATCTCAATTTTTTTACTTTATGATTGTTTCCAGTGGTTATAAATTTGGCCTTTCTGTACTACAATACCACAAAACAGTTTTGTTCACAACAGTCTGCATTTACATACCTTATGTTTCCTCAGCACTTTAAAGCAACAATACAGAAGTAAGCATTTATTACACTCTCCAGGTGATTAAAGTCAGATAGCTTTTGGCTTCATGCCATAACGTAGCTCTTATCTTCAGAAAGAGCCACCCCAAGTGCACAGGTTGTCATCATATTGTGATGGCTAATGATCCACTTTAATGTGTGGTGCACAGTTAAGACCATAGGAGATGTCAATGGAAAAAAAGAAGAGCGCACAGAAGTTTTAGATAAAGGATATTAAAAAGCAATAGCAAACTGGATGGATTTTTTACAGTTATTCTGCCTCATTCTCTTCTGTTTCATCATATAAGAGCATTATCCAGACAAAAAAATAAGCTTCAAAAATAATTAAGCATCACCATTGAAAGAATGATGATGGAAAATATCTCTCTCCTGCTGCGTTAGCTGGTAATGCCAGTATGGGACTAATAACACAATCTGATTTCATATTATAAAATAATATGCTTAGTGTTGTTTCTACCACTGTTCACTACCACTATATGATCTAGTAACAAGTTTTAAAAGTGTGCATATATCATCCTCCACCCAGAAGCTTCCAATAAACAAAACAGCTTTCCTATAAAACATTTTTGCAATGAAACAGCCATTGAGTGGGAAATTTAAAGCCAAGCTAAATATTTTTAAATTGGCACTCTCCAAACTTGTCAATTCTATTTACTCTTGTTGCCCTCTAGTGGTCAAATACGGCTTGTGAACGCCCCTACGGAAAGATCCAAACTGGCCACCTAAAAATTCCCTGTTTCTTCTTAATCCAGACAGACAAATGGATGGCAAAACAAGAGATAAGTGTTTCAGTTCACCTGCCTAATACCCATTTCTCTTTGCTCAAGCATAAAAAAAGGATTTTTAATGTAAGAACATTTCAAGTTGTTTGTTTCACTCAAAGATTGTGAAAGGGCACTCAGCATCCTAACTAAATTAGTCATGGTTATCATGCACCTCCCTGCTTTACTTCTGCCATTCATTGTGCTTGATATACATTGCTGTTTGAATTGGAGGACAATATTTCTAATGGCATTAGCCAAATACATGTCTGGTGCTCTGAATGACCCTGATGTCTGCCTGTCTTCTCTTAAATGTGTCTCTACTGTATTGTGCCGTATCAATTAATACAAACCATCTCTCCTGCCAACAAATTAGTTGCTACAGCAGAAGCACACAGTGAGGACTCAGGGGTTGTCCTCAGCACCTCTCCTGCAATAAGCTGCTATGATGGCAGCAGCAACGTAGAAGACTTCTCACAAGGTTGTAGTTCTTTTGAGAGAAAATTACGGTCAACCTCAGATCTGCTCCTACATTTCTACAGCCCACAACTGGGCCTAGTACTTGGTTTATTAACTCATTTCCCAGAAATGTGGTTCCCCCTTGTCCTGTTCCTTGACCAGAAACCTTTGAAAATAGACATTAAAAAAAGAGAAAAAAACTGAGGTTAATCAAAGTGCAGTCAACGGGCAAGCTGATGAGCTGGAGATACTTTTCTTTTGTAATTCTATTCATTTGTAAGAGGTTACACAGAATGTTTTTCATTCAAGCATTGTCAGACGTAGGCAATGTAGAAAACCAGATGGTTTGGTATCTATAAAGCAACTTGCAGATCCCGTATAGTAAGAATTCAACTTCTTGACATAAGTAACACTGACTTTTCTTTGATGTTTTAATAATGGAATTTTCAGAGAATTTTCTGCATAAAATTGTTGTTAGAGCTCTCAGAAAACTTGGCTTGAGGCCATTTTTGGATCATGCCTGTTTCCCACTGCACTAGGTTTGACAGATCTATGAACCTCTTGGACGTGAGTCACGTTTCATATTTTGTAATAGAATTATTTCCTGTATTCATGAGACACCCTTCATTTTCTGTCCTGATGTTTGCCATTGCTTATGCTGTCTGCCACACAGATACTTTGAAATCTAGTCTTTCACTCTAAAAACAGGTTTAGACTGGGTGCATGGGAAGGGAAATGTGAATAAACAAACTGGAAGTTGTTTAGCTCACATGTACTCTCGCTCATCTCTTGTTGCAGAGTCAGGAAAAAAATAAGAAGCAGCTATGATTATTACCAGTCACATGGAGATGACTCTAGAAAGGAGAAGGGTGTGCTTTGAGAGCCAGTAAGAGCTTTATGTGTTCAGGAGGTACAGTCCTTCACTTATGCAAGCAGCTCTGTCGAGAGCCACCAGCCTGGTAAGGGAAGTAGAACACCAGAAGCATGAAGATAATGCAGACTTGTTCATCTGCTCTTGGTGACTGTAGGAAACTTTTTTGAGGTTGGCACCCTCCTACAACATAGCTACCATTCTCCTCTAAAACTTTTTTACCTCCCTTTAGATGTTCAGCAGATGGAGACCACCCGTTTCTGTGCGTCTTCTGCCAGTAATACAGCTGTTGTAATAAGCCCCCTCACAAGTTTCTGTCTGCTCTGCCGTCAGGTGTTGAATCTCAACTGTTAGGGATCTAAGTGTATTAGAACAGATTCTCTCTTGTGCATATGTCAAGTCACTTGGTCATGCTGTTTGTCACAAAACAGCTTGATTGCAGCTTGCTTTACTTTGCTATGATAAAAACTCTTTCTCTCCAATACATATTACCAAAAACCGTAACATGCTACAGGGCATCAAGGTCTTTGGAAAAGGCAAGCTCAGATTTGCCTCATTTGGTTTCAAGAATAGCTTGTGATGTATGCAGAAAAAAAAAACCATTAAGGACACATATATATCCACAAACTGTATGTAGCTAAGGAAAATTAAGCTATGTTATGTATACCACAAGTTTTACTGTTTGTACCGAAAACCATTTGGATGCAAAGCTCTAATACTAAGTACTCCTTCAAGGCTACAAATAGAATAAATAGGATTGCCAGGCAATCATATAACACTATCGCATTTGGTGGAAAATCACTGAAAATGCTCAAGCACTGGCACAGGTACTCAGTTTATTAGGTGTACTTCAAATCCACTAATCTTGTCATAGTACAGGTTAATCTCTTGAAACGCTTTTTCTCCTTAAATATAAGACCTTCTTAGCTTAACTTGGATTTGAGTGTTTATTTTCAGCATTCAGTCACAAATCAGAAATTACAGACGTTATAGTTCAGTGTAGGAAGAGCAGTTCCCTACTCCACCAAAGCCATCTGCCACTTTCCCGTTAGTGGCCAAAAAAGGAATTCATCCTCTTCTGAGATTCCACTATCTACAGTTCCATTTCAGAGTTGTTCTCTCAAAGATGAGAGATGCTCCTCACAGTCTTATCCCTCTCCCTATCATACGTCAGCATACATTCCATTGATCAAGTAATCCAGCCTGGTATAATGCCTCTTCTGAAAAGATTCATGTATTTTCTTCCCAGTCAGTGCAATAACTAGCAACAAGAATATCACCCCAAAAAGCAAAGCTGCTACAAGGCTGCTTTTTTCTCCTAGCTGAATGACACCCCATCCTCTCAGAGGGCTCTCTGGCAGGTAGCTTTCTAGATCAGATGGGTCATAACCCTGAGCATTGTTTTGGGAAGACATGGGGGAATCACTAGCAAACAAAGTGAAACCTGAGAAAGAGAAGACAGTTACATGGCTAGTAATGTTGGAAGAGACAATTGTTGGCTCAGGAGGGATGGGTGGTGTTCTTAGCCCTGATGAGGTAGCAGCAGATCTGGAAGTTGTGGTCACCCGCTTGGTTGTAGAAGTAGAAGCAGAAGTTGTGGAACTAGAAAGAGGAACCTGAGTAACAGCAATGCTGGTGGCAGGGATACCAGGCTTAGCTCTGGCAGTCACAGTAGGTGGAAAGGTAGCTCTGGTGGTGGTGGTGACAGTAGCAGGTTTAGCACCACCAGAACGCAGAGAGGTTGTATGAGATTCCAGTCGGGTGGTACTTGTAGGCAGAGGAGTGAGAGTAGTACTGCTGGGTTCAGGAACATTAGATTGAGTGGTGGGGAACAAAGCAGAGTGGTTTCCATTTTGATCAGCAAAAGATGCATTTGGTGGCAGGTCAACTAGTTTCTGCTTTGGGATGGGGTCTAAGCTCTCAGGATGTTTTGCCCTTCGAGATTCAGGAAAAACTGTATGAAATTCAGCATTATCTAAATGCTTGCCCATGTGGTTTGGGAGTTCAAATGCCTGATGAAAGACAGATTGTTGCAAAGCAGCAGTATGATTCTGATGGCTAGTCTGGCTGTGAGAAATAAGGACTCCAGCATCTGAAGACAACGAATACTCATTTGAAGAAAAGTCCTCACTTCCAAAGGATGTGTCCTCTGGGGCATGGGTATCTGGAAACAGAAAAGAAACACCAGTATTTCATTATTTTTTATTACTGCAGGGTTACTCTGTATTTCTTAGTAAGAGAGATATAAGGGGGCTCCAAAAACATTAATGAAACTGAGGCATCACTATCTTCCTTTCTTTAAAATACGCAGAGTGACTTATAAATCCTGTCTGTGTCATAAGACATGTCAGACTCAAGCATATCAGCACATCAGACCCTGACTGCAACTTCCTATAGAATTTACCTGTGCAGAACCATCATCCCAATTTGACTGTTTTATACTCATTGCATGCATGTATTTCTTTATTTAGATTTGAAAAGCAGAGTGAGTAGGCTCATTGTCTTCAAACCATCCTCAGCCCTTTTCAGTTAAGAAGTCAGTATCACCAACCTCACTTTTATTTATCAGATGTACACATTTCTACCTAGCCAAAATGATTATATCCTTCCCTTTCTTTTAATACCCAAGCACCCTGTGATTGCTTGACACAATTTAATTCACAAACAAAATTGTCTTATAATACATGGTGGCAATAATATCCCCATTTCATAGGCCATTTTGTATACATACTGATTTGTAGGGAAGACCTGAGCTCCTACTGCCATGCTAGAAGAAAGACATTACTCCAAGAGTCTCTGAGCTATTTGCAGTGAAGACCTCCACAAGAAGCAGACTACACTTTATAATTTCTCCAGAAGTTGATGCATATTCCTTACCAAACATCTGGGTGAATGTCATTTAATAGAATTTGAAAGCAAGTCAAGAGTGTTATGTGACAGAAAATCCACACAAACAATAATCATAGCAGTTAACTGATTCTAAACAGGTATTATTTTCATTGCCACTTTGTCTAAGTAGGAACTGTTATCTAAGGGGATGGTATCCTTTCAGTTTTATTATATATGCAAAGAAGCCTATTTGGCTGCTGCTTCCATGTATATTCACAAGCCTTAAGACCCCACAAAAAATAAAGTGAATAAAAAGCTCCAACCCAAAACAGCAAACCAAAACCTGTCAATGCTTTAAATTTCAAGGGCACAGCAAATACGTCTGCAATAATAGACACCAATTTTTATCCTCACCTTCTAGTCAAGCACCAGTTTGTGACCAAAGTAACATCTTAAACGCAGAAAATGGACTGACTTAGAAAAAAGCCATACTGTGTTTTTAGAGAGTGGCTTTAAATAACAAGATGTTCAGTTATTGCACAATATATATATGCATATATAGTATATGCATAATCAGAAACTGTATGCTCAAAGACAGACAAATGTCCTCTGCAGCTCTGGACACATTTCCACACCAGCGAGGAAATGGGCTGTCACCACCACGAAGTCAGTCACCAGTTCACTTTTTCCCTGTTCCCACCGCACTCCCATGGAGCTCCCCCCTGTGTGTTTAAACAAACAGCGGATGTAGTGTGACAGCTACAAAGCACTTGCAGCATGCTATGTCATCTTCAGTTCGCTTCCCTGGGCAACAGCTAGAAAAGCACAGAGCAATCCTGCAGCGTTCAAAGGAGAGAGGAGGGAACACAGGGAAGCTATGTATGAGTCCCGTACAAGAGTTAAGTATCACTGCTACTCCGCAGCACTCAGATTAATTAATGTAACTGCCTGCATGAACTAACTGTACTCCACATTTTCAGCATCAGACCTTGATTTCACAGTATTCTTTGTTTCCATTTGAGACTACCAGCTCTCAAATGCAGTGGCCCAAACCTGTTCTGAGAGGTACAGCTGGAGTACTGTATAGACTTGTTAGTAAGGATATACTGGAGAGACTTGTTAGTAAGGAAGAACTGGGACACTACACAAGCCAAACTTTAAAAAGAGATGAAAACCCCAAAGTGGTCCTCCTGAAATCTCAAATCCAATAAGCTGCATTAGAAACCAAACTTCAAATTGTTTGTTAAAAACCAAAAGCACCTCCTGAGCAAACTTTGCTAGAACCCACCAGTCCTCCCTGGGTATCTTAGTGGGATGGCAAAGGCAAGTGTCACAAAAGTACATGAACAGCAGAAACCAGAGATGTTCTTTCTCTTTTAGCAATAGCTTTTTGCAGCTGAGTCCAGCTGAGTCCATGCTGAGTCCATGTTTTACTTCCCAAGCCATAGGTTGTTTCCATTAGCTAGCAGCCACAAGAGGAGTTAAAAAAGAAGAAAATCACTACTAACATAGCACCAGTATTTTATGTTGCTTTATTATCAATAAAATATCTTTCTTCCTTTTAGTTTGGTTTTCAGTGTAACCACATTCAGATTCTCTCATGAAGGAATGACACTTGACAGGTTTGTCAGTGCCAGCACCACTCAGGTGCTACCTTTGAAAAATTATTTGGAACATAAAAACAAGTTGGCATAATCTTTTCACAATTCAATGTTCACAGAAGCTTAAAAAATGCAAAATTAAAAGAGAAGGAATACACAACCAAGCTGTTAACTAAGCATTACACTACATGCAGGATGAAAGCACATGCATGATTACGTTTCTTGTTTGTTTGAAACAAGGGGAAAAAGAGCTGGTGAAAATAACAGTTCCAACGATAATTTTACAGGCATGCAGTTCATTTGTTGCACATTGCTTTTGCCCAACTCTTACGTGATTGTGCTTGCACAAAAGTATTTCGTAATGTATGTGAATAATCTTTCTACATATGCTGCTGTTGCATAGATCCTCTTGGAAAAGTGCTCTTCTTCAGCAAACGATCAGTCTCTGGAAATATCTGCTCTCTCAAGCAGCCACACTGAAAGCACCTTGTGAACTCTTGGCAAGGAGGATAGCCTATCAGTTTCTTATTTCAACTGTTCAAACAGGTTTAGTGCAAGTCAACATCAGTCAACAAGTACAGGTTGCTATAAGAAATCCCACTGCACATGACAGACAGTGAGAAATTTCTGAGCATGCAGCCCACATGCCATAAAGCTGAGTTTAGACAGTTTGCATCTGTGCTTCAGGTTCCCTGACTGAAAGCAAAAGATAACCATTACTATTGCCATCACAACAACCTCACAGTGATGCTCCGAGGCTTGCCCAGCATTTGTTCAGTGTTTCTGACTGCATGTATATGGTGTTCATCAGTGTAGCATGGTTTCTTGGATACAGAGATGGCTACAAGGGCATCATCCATTGCTTTCAGTGATACTCTTTAGCATTATGTACAGGAAATTTTTCTTCTTGAATACGCTAACATGTAAGCAGCTTCTGTTTGGTTTAAGCAAGGGAAAACTATAAGGATTTCTGAATCTAATGTGAAGGAATTTCATAAGGGTCAGGATGTTACTCCAGTGAGGCAGAGTCCACACAGGAGCTCACCACGCACTTGCCCATCCAAAATCCACAAAGCAAAAGAGCGGCATTTTCAAACTGCAGTGTTTGCCTTAGCGCATTTTACTAGAACAGCAACTCCCAAACATGTTCTGGTCACCCCTGAAAACTCACAGGTACCAAACCCATCTAGTCTGGGGGCTGGTGGCTCCTACTGTTGTTTACCTTTAGTTATTTTGTAGCTCACAAGTCCTGTCACAGGTTTCATTGGGCAAGCCTCAGTACTAGGGCAGTAGAACAGGTAGCAGTTTGGATGTGCACTTATCCTTCGAGCATCAAAAATCAGCAGATTGCAGTTCTTGTCTCCTGCAAAACTCGATAAAGACATATTTCAGCAATAAGAACTTTTTATAGAGTCTTGATAATGAGCTCTAGTTTGTTAAATTAAATTTTCTTCATGTGAGTAACAGGAAAACTACTGACATAACATTCCTAACGGAAAACCAGCCCAGGACTGCAAAAGAATGGCCCAGGGCCAATACACAGAAGGTCACACCTTCCTCTTCCTGTACAGATGAATTTAGGAAAATAATGAGTCTAATCCCTCACCCTCCCCTTGCTCCTACCACACTGGCACCGCTTTATAATTTCTTGCTTAGAAATCCTGATAAATTGGAGAACCTCCTCGATATGCTCATGGGGGAAGAAATTATTTATACACTTTTCCCTATCACATCCCAGGAGTTGCTTGGCTCATTCCTGCCTATGGGGTCACCTTTACCACGTCATTTCTGCTTGCCTCTCTAGGGCTCCAAAAGCTTGATGCAAACCAGTGATCTCAGGGAAGGGTAAGCACTCCCTTTTTTTTCCTTTAAACGTAGTGTAAAATGTCAGTTACTTTTACTAAGTGTCAGTTACTTACTCAGTGCATTTGCTAACCACAGCTTACACATCTCAGAGTCTGGTGATCTGAGGGGTTTTAACATTTAAAACTACCGCAGTTTCCTTGCTGCAACTGTTTTCCTGATCACTGCGGAGTCGTGCACCGAGATCTCTCCTCACGCTCGGCAAAGCAGGCTGAGAGGCCGCAAGCTGTTACTTATCGCAGCGCTCATGGTGGGATAAATTAACTACGCTGAATGCGGAGGACAGCACTCGAATAGCACGCGAACCCAACTCCCTAAATCGTTTCCCAACAGAGAGGGCCCGGGAGGAACGGGTTACCTGAGATCTTTACCCCGGAGCAGCAGGCGCGGACACACGCCTCGGGGGCTGGGACGTACATGGGCTCCGCTCCCCGGACGCCTTTGGGCAAGGAGAGGTTGATATCGATGATGGTGTTTTCCATCCGCTCCGCGGAGCACTCCCGGCCCGGGGGTGGCCCCGCCGTCACGCCGGTGACCACCAGCAGGCACACCGGCCACAGCCCGCTGCCGGGGGGCATGGTCTCTCGGGTCGGGGGCTCTGCCCGGCCAGCCCCTTCTCCGACACAAGTCGGGCTGGAAAGCAGCAGCAAGGGAACGGCGGCTGCCCCGGCCCGCCGGTACGTCCGGGAGGAGGGACCGAGGGAGGCGGGCCAGGGCCGCGTGCCTGCCCTCCTGCCCGCCGTCCCGGCGTGGCTGCAGTGATGCCTCCGCTCTTTCAGCCGCCCGACAGTAGGGGGTAATGGAAAAAACACCCGTAGAAACTCTTCAGGTGGAGGCGGTGGGAGCCAGGCTGGTGTGGTTCTGCTCGCAGCCTGACCTGCCGCTCCTCTGAGATCTGGCTTTGGAGGCTGTATTAAACCGATTAATATGCATATCCTGGTCTAAATGCACATGTGTGTATTTTAGTGTGTAAGCGCCTCTTTACTACCTGAGTAATCCTCTTCAAATCATAGCCAAGCACAGGGTGTTTGCTGAAAGGGTGTTGTACGGACAAGCCTGTCGGCTGGAAGCATGGACTGGTGGCTTAGCCCTCAAGAGCTTTAGTGCAATGGCTTACTTAAATAATGTTTTTGCTTGGGAACCTTTATCTTTCATTTCCTCTTTGTTTTGTTGGGCTTTTTGGTTTGGTTTTCTCTGGGGGAAGGGAGGAACATAATGGTTCAGAATAAAAATGGCCCATACCATAAGGAGTGCAAGGAATAAAAAGGTTTTAAGATATATTCCTCTCTTTTCAGGTCTCTCATCTTTAAAAGCATAGGCATGCTACGAATAGTTACAATAATACAGTTGTCTGTAAATAAAATACATTTTCTTTTTAACCGTGGTCCATTACCTGAAGAGATACCAAAGGGCAAGTTATTTTACACATGGTAATGGTTGCGTAGTATAATGAAACTAAGGAGTCTGGTTGTGACTGGTAATCATCTGCTACCTATTTGAAAGAATCTTACAGAATCATGAACTACCAGGTTAGAAGGGGCCTTAAGGCTCACGTGGTCCAACCCCTTTAGGCAAAGCATGACCAAGACTTAATGTCCCAGCACCCGGTCCAGCTGAATCTTTAAAGTGGCAATGCTGGGGAATCCACCGCTTCCCTGGGGAGATTTTTCCAGGGTCTGGTTGTTCTCACTGTGAAAAATTTTCCTTGTGTCCAGTTGGAATCTCCCAGGAGAAGTTTGCACCCATCACCCCTCATCTTTTCCACACAGGTCCTTTTAAAAAGGGAGACTCCGCCTTTGTAGCCACCCTTTAAATTCCAGAACATGGTGGTAAGGTTTTCCCCGAGCCTTTTTTTCTCCCAGCTGAACAAACCCAGCTCTCCCAGCCTTTCCTCCTAGGCAGGCTTCCCAGTCCTTTCCTCATCTTTGTGGCCCTTCTGTGGACCCTCTCCTGCCTGTCCACAGATTTTTTTGTATAGTGGGGAAAGAAGCATAAGCTGAGGTGAAATTTCTTCCTTCTCTGAGATCCCTGGAAGGGTGCAGTGCCAGCAGCAGCAGTGGGGGAACATCCTGCTCAATGCTGCTTGCCCTTCACCATGCCTAACACCATGGACCCAGGCAGAGGGATGAGTGGCTGACTTGTTCTTCATGCTCAGTCAGTTCCTGTCTCCTTTGCTAATACAGCTTTGTGTTGGCTTTTATTTGGACATCAACACTGCAAGAGACTGAGCCCATCATCTCATTGCACATCAAATAGCCAATTTGGGGCAAGTCGTAATGTTTTATTGTGACTCTTGCATTCTTGGTACTTTTCCCTCAATTTTTCACCTGCATTTGTTTAAGAAAATTTGTATTTCTCAGTTTTGGAAATGTAGAGGAATGTTTTTGGTAGCCAGGTTTCCCTTTTCTCATAAGCTGGTACAATTATTACAATTATTCACTGTTAAAATGCTCTAAGAGAACGTGAACATTTGAAGTGTCACCTATGAGCTATGTCACACAGTGACAAATATATATGCTGCATTTATGTTTGAGCACTGCCAGTCCTCCCGTACAAGCCACTGAGACTACTCATGGCTGTGACTTTAATTATGTGTATGCATGTTGCAGATTAGGAACTCAAGTTTGTAAACCAACTTGTGCCAACAATAGTTGGTTCTTCTCCCCAAATAATTATTTTGTTTGCATACTATTTGTTATAGACCTATAGGACTGAATACTAAAAAAGCAAGCACAAATAATACCTGTACTATGCATTAGGCAGAGTCCCAGCTGCCATCTGCCTCTGCTTACATAGTGGTGGCGGAAGAAGCCAAGCTTAAAGAAGCTGAAAAGAAAAAAAGGCTAAAGGTCTGGCTGGAGTGGTTGCAACTGCAAGGTTCTTCACTGGGATTGTTGGGATAACGTTAAGGGTTAGGAGTGTCAGGGTACCGGAATGATAGTGAATGTGAAGACCTGTGCAGAGGCTACTGTGTGAGACAGTTGTAAATGATCATGGGAATATGAGAAGGGCTGATGTGATACATAATATGATTAAGGGCAAAAGAGAGAGCATGGGATGAGACAATTGCATATTTTGAGTACTGAGTATATTGAATATACTGAGTAAGTCATAAAGGAAAAATTAAACAGATAAGAAATGGTACAATATATTTGCCAAAATCCTTAAGTTACTTGGGTTATGGTAATATAGGTAAAACATCAGATGTATATATTCTAATATAGATATAGCTGTACACTGTTTCAGGTACATTCAGTTAGGGCCTTCATACAGGATGCCACAGAGGACTATGTGCATTATAGCCACATTATGTGCATTATATCCCCATCAGAAACAAAATAAAGAATTCATTTACACATCTAATACACTAATACATACCTTTATTTTAAAAATGGTTTCCATGTGGTAGACACACGTTGGCTGACAGATGAAACTCTTTGGGGTGGTGATATATGGCAAATTCACACTTTCAAAATAATATATGAAAACACTTCAGAGAGGAGTGAGTTGTCCATTACACAGGAGCAGAAAGGATGTGAACTGAGGGTAAACGTGATGATGTAAAGCAGCTAATTTAAACATTTGCCTGAGATGGATAATGTCAAATGACCTTATGGCAAGCACTGGTTAGGCTGTAGTCCTACAGACATCATGCTATATACCGCGCTCGCGGCGCTCCGGCTGGGCAGCTTGCAGGAGGCCCGAGCCGAGGACCGGGCTCCCCGCGGGCCCAGGGAGGCAGTGACAAAGGCGGTCCCCAACCTCAGAGCCGCCACTCCCACTTCCCCTTCTCGGCGGCCTCGGCCTCTTCGCGGAGCCCCGCCTGCTCGCCGCGCCGGGCGGAGCCTGCCCGTGACCCGGGCGCAGACGCCGGCCGGCGCACGTCCGCAGATTCGCGTGGGCGGCGTATCGATCAACAAGGGCAACATCAATTTCTCGGACTTCTTCGTCAAGCCCAACTCCTCGGCCAACCTGACCGATATGAAGGGATCGGTGTCGAAAGTGTCGTCGGGCGATCCGACGCCGGCCGACATGGTGCTCAATGGGCGTCTGGATGACGACGCGCCCGTCAGCATCAGCGGCAAGCTCAACCCGCTGGGCG
>JAOEHY010005984.1:15000-33489 GCA_025447955.1 Psilopsiagon aurifrons | reverse complement strand
TCCCTTGTCATTATTATTATTGGTGGTAGCAGCAGTGGTTTGTGTTATACCTTAGTTACTGGACTGTTCTTATCTCAGCATGTGAGAGTTGCATTCTTTTGATTCTCCCCCCCCCCATCCCTCTGGGTGGAGAGGGAGGAAGGCAGGGGAGTGAGCAAGAGGCTGCGTGGCTGATTTGCCAACTGGGCTTAAACCATGACAGTTCCTTTTGGTGCCCATTGTGGGGCACAAAGGGCTGAGATAATGACAGATCTGACTAGAGTGTGTCTAATCATATTTGTGATAAGCATTCATCATTTCGGATTGTCACTCATCACAATGCTAATTTATTGGCTCTCAAAGTTGTTGGTCTTGATCTCACAGTTTCAGCATGTGGTACCTTACAGCAGGTATTTGCTGTCTTAGCGTTTATCAGCTGGGGGTCTTGGGCTAAGATTCTTGTTTCACTGTACTTTATGGTAATGATTTGTAATACAATAGACTCATTGATCATGAAACTGGTCTGGCTTGCATTCCAGTTCCTCTATACTTTGGGAGGTATATAATAGAAGTGTATAGCAATTACAAAACTTTTTTCCCTTCCTTGGGTGGTCAGCCTATGAGGGAGATATTTCCACATACCCTAGTGACAAGTACAGCAGCTACTCAAAGTCTGACTACAACAGACAGCACAGCGCATTCCAGCTCCAAGCACAGCAGCTACACCAGCCCCAGCAAGTACAGCAGCTACTCAAACTCCAACTGAAGCAGAAAATGCAGCTATTCCAGCTCCAAGCACAGCAGCTACACCAGCCCCAGTGACAAGTACAACAGCATCATTTGAGAGTTCTGAAGGTTTTGAATGGCCTTTGGTTACCCTTTAGACCTGGCTGCTGATTATGATGGAGATCAGCATGTTGGCAGACATACAGAGTGTGTTTTGTCCACGACCATTTCATCTGATGTCAAAAGTTAAGCAGAGTCGTGTTTCGGTCTTGTCTGGGATTAGTCGGCAATATAAGAGGACCAAGAGATTTTCCCTGAGGCTGGACGGTCATGAGCGGCAGGGTGTGTGGGACAGTACAGGCAAGTATCTAGTCTACTGGGCCCCTCCAGTGCTTTGGAAGTGTCGGAGATGGATTGCAGCTGTACGGAGTCCTCGATGACAAGTTCACCCAGGACAAGCATCTCAGTGTATCTTTGAGAACTTGGTACAAGCAATTGGGAAGGTTATGAGCACTGAAGTAATTCTGTGGCTCACAACATAGAATCATAGAGTAGCTAGGGTTGGAAAGGACCTTAAGGTCATCTAGTTCCAACCCCCCTGCCATGGGCAGGGACACTCATGCTAGACCATGTCATCCAAAGCTCTG
The DNA here is from genome assembly GCA_025447955.1 of Psilopsiagon aurifrons. NCBI lineage: Eukaryota > Metazoa > Chordata > Aves > Psittaciformes > Psittacidae > Psilopsiagon > Psilopsiagon aurifrons. The sequence continues at coordinate 32,137 of JAOEHY010005984.1, read as the reverse complement.
TCCAACCTGTCCTTGAACACTGCCAGTGATGGAGCATTTACCACTTCTTTGAACAACCTGTTCCAGTGCCTCACCACACTCACTGTAAAGAATGTGTTCTTTAACATCTTCTATCAGACCACATAGTGAGTAACAGGCAAACTGCTGCTGTGAAATATGCTTTATTTTCCTGCAGTTAAACACAGACATTTGGGTATAAAAGTAGCTCTTTGCGAATTGGTGTAACCATTTCTAAGACTGTCTAGAGATATTGGGAGATTCTTTTGCCTCTATCCTGTGAAATAGAAACCACAGACTTCACTCACACAGCTGTCCTGCAGTCAGGAATGTTTGGTGCTTATGACCAGTTCTGACCACTTCTTGGTCTCTCAGTAGTTTCAAAGACAATAAGAATTCAAAATTAACTTTTTCCATAATTTCTATTTGCAACAAGCACTGTGCATCTCTGAGGGTGCCTATATGCAATAGGTTGACACAAACACAAAGCAGCAGCAATGATTCCTGTCAAGCTTACAGTAACAGAGTAAAACTTTCTTTGCAGCACTTCTTTCCCCTGTCTAAAACTAACAGTGAGTTGCCAAAATTATCCCAGTAGACAATGTATGAGATCTTGATGAGCAGATTCTGATGAGGAAAAACAGTCAGAGACTGGGCTAAAAAAAGAAATGTTCTAGAACTCTTTGTTCATTTCATCAAGACTCTGGGTAAGGGATAGTCCTGCCTTAACAGGACTGTCAAAATATCTCTGACAGAATCTTTCTCAAAAGGATATTAACAAAACTAAGAAGTTATTGGTAAAATTAACAAATCTGTCATGAACCAGAATCCAAAAGACAGAAAACAGAGAAAAAATTATGTATCAAATTTCAGCATCACAGAGAGTTAATGTTTAGGTATCTCACGTTCCCCACTTGGGCAAATAATGCTGACAGTCTTAGCAGTATAAAAAACAGGTGAATATTAGCTTAATCGAACAGCAGATATCGATTTATCACTCTAGATAAATGCCCCACATTGAGATAAACATGCACAATTTTTTAATTCATGTTTACATGTAGGGTAAGATAGACCCTGCCTGCATGGTCTGCCTGAAGCAATAACTAACCCACTTCATTTGTATATAAAGATTTAATCTAGATTTTGTAAATAAAACTGTAAATTAGAAAGGCTGAAAACCACACTGCTATACCTACTGAATGTCCTGGGGACCTTAAGAAAAAGAGGCAATTTCCAAAAATCATCTGAAAAGAATCTTGTTTTCCTGGAACAAAATAGTGGTATGCACCATTTTATGATAATTAGTGAATACCCTAAACTCTTATTGCAAGTCCTTCTCCCTTAAGGAGAAGGACTTTATAGTCCTTATAGTTCTTACAGGGTTTGATCCTATATGCAGTCTAATGCAGTGGGTTGTGAAGATGCTCAGTACCAAGCAGGAGCAAGCCTCTAACCCTTTCATTGTTAATAATGATGTTTCCTTCAGGACTATGTTAGATCCATAATTTTTTTCCAGGAAGAAAATCTAGCAGCCACTCAGGGAGAAGCTATAGGACAATTGCAAAGGCCTCAACAGCTTTGAGGCAGTGAGAGTCCTTCACAAAGCCAACTGTTCAGGAGCAAATCCCATCACCTCTCCACCTCCCCCTCATCACTGCTTTACACATACTAGCAGCAATCAATTGGCCCCCAGCTGGCAGGCACACTATTTTTTCTATTTAACAACCTCCAGGGTGGTCTCTTTCACTAATCCCCCAGGCCGTACAACAGAGCTAGAGCTGAAGTAGCTTCTGCAGTCAGCTGTTTAGGAGGTGCATAAAATGGAGCAGCGATGCTTGTTGGCAACGGAACATTTCTGCGTTTTCCTCATAGCCCCCTCCCAGGCACATCTTTACACTTCTTACATGTTACGCATTAGTTGCTTAATCTTTCCAAGACTAGAATTAAATTTAAAGGATGGAATGGGGAACCGAATACAACATTTAACTGTAATAGTTTGCTATCAGGCTCACAAGCATGTTTAACAACTGTTCAAAAACTTGCTGCTGAGAGTCCTTCCAGGTTAGGATGCCCATTCCTTGTGATCAGCTGAAGTGCTGCCTAAGCTGTCTAAAGTAAATTTAAAACTCCAGCACTACAGCAAAAGAAAAAAAAAAAAAAAAAAAAAGGCTTTTGAAGACACAGGGAAGTGTTCCTTTTTAGGATTTCATTCATTTCTTCTACTGATAACTTCCGACTGATGTTGCTAAATGCCATATATGCATAGTACATATTTCTAACACTGTTTTCCTTGGATGTATATTTATGGGCATCTGTTCCCATGTTGTTTTAGGTACCAGGACAACTTATGACTTCTGCAGTGTTGGTACGTGCTACCTGTCCTCCACTGAGACACAGAGACAAGCCATGAGTTTGAAAATCTGCTTTTCTAGCTCAAGCCTTAAGGAAGGAGAGTCAAGAGAAAGAGAACAAATATTGTTTTAACTCTGGAAGTTTCTGGCACAAATACACAACATAACAATTTTTTAATGAGCCAATTTCAAATTTCCCAATATGCCATAAAGGCGTGAGTCAATGAATGCTTCCACTGAGCCCTGCTGTGCAGTGCCAAGCAAGCTGTGGAAACAGGTTAACAGTGTTGCACTCCATGCTGACTGATTTCCAATGCTCTTCAGAGAAAATACTGCTGTATTTCTGTGTGACCACTGCTCCTCATACCTGAATTAACTCATTCAGCTGCGGATATGGCACATCCCATGATGTTAGTTTATGTGTTACTAAATGTGGGGGCTGATAGAAGACATTGCAGGCTAAGGAGTTACGTTAGTGTTGTTAACCTATATAGTAGATCTGCTGCCACTTCTGGACATTTTCTGTGATGGATTTGGTGTGAGCTATGTATGTATAACACATTGAACTTCTACATTGTCCTGTGAACTAAAGTTTTGCTGATCAGTCAGTGTCCATAGAGTTTCCATTTCTTCTCACAGCTAATTGGGGATGTGTTTTTTGGTTTTGAAAATTTTCTTCTCTTTACCTTGTTGATCTCCTCCTTTTTTCTTTTTCCTCTTGAAAATTGAGCTTTTCCTGTTCTTGGTAACATTTTCTGGTGCTCTCCTCTTTAGGAAGACAAGAAGGAGGTCTTCAACACCAGCCCAGAAGAGAAAATACTGTGATCCTCAGAGGAAGGATTACTCATGCGTTCCAGAGCTGCAAACCCCAGGGGCTCACCAACATGCTCCTTTCCCCATGCGAAGAAAAGATGAGTTTCCTATGGACAGGGAAATCTCCTTTCTCTCTTCAGAGCGTGCAAAGCTGGAGTTATCTCAATGCCCACAGGGGGTCAGGGGGTCCCCTTTGGCAGTAATGAAAAGCATGTTTTCTTCCTGTTTATTGGACACAGCCGCAAAACTGACCTTTAAATTCTGGGTATATTCACCAGGCCAGCTTCTTACTGAGTAACTTCAGTACTACCTGACATTAATATCCAGTAGGCTCAGTGGTAGCTCTGAGACACACCATCCCCATGCAGAACTCCAATTGATCCTCCACCCTCCAATCTGAAAACAGTGTGCTGCATTCTCAGATAGTTAAGCCAATATAGCTCAATTACTTTGTAGTATTTTATACATGCTGTGGTCCTGGCCCATTTTTAAAGCTTTATGCCCTAATCATTTGTGTAAACAGTGTCAGAATTTTGTCATAGGAGCAAACAATATTTTTTAAAAATAGATTCCTGGAAGATGAGGGAGAAATGTTTGATGCTGGTAAAACTTACAAGAGGATTTAGGTTAGCTAAGCTGATTGGAAGGAAAACCTGTTAAAATCCTGATAGAAACATCAATGCATAAAACAGAGCACTCCTAAAATAAAATTAAAATAGGTCAGAAGTTTTCAAATTAATACTTTGATTCACTCTGTCTGCTGGAATAGATTTTGTGGAATCATTCATCATTTTAATGTCCTCAATTCATCCCATTTAAGAACCAACTATTACATAAATTGTTATCAAAGTTTTCTTGTATTACTTATTTTTAACAACTTAAGAACTATTTCCAAACATATACACCACACACATTAAAATGTGCAGAGAACACAGGACATTTGGATTAATACTAATGAGATAATCCACCTGCCTATTTCACTGCACAACAGCTGCACAGATTTAAAAGGGTTCAATTAAACTTTATTCAGTGCATAGATAATTGATCCAATGTGGAGAATGATGTCACTGGTAGGTTACAAAATATATTTTACCTTTTAAAATAAAATTGCTCCATTAGAAAAACTGCAACTATAAACCTGACACATAAATTGTTCTGGAAACTTTGTTTTATAGAGCAACAAAAAGAAGGAAAATTAAATAAATTCTCAGCAGATACAACACGCAGATGCCCATTATTTCATTTCCTCTCCAAAAGGGGCAGTAGAAATCAAAATGAGACATTAGTGTTGCTCTCTTTCCATATGGGAAGTTCAATTAGTCTTTGGTATTTCACTGTATTTGTTTTTATCTTTTCTGACAGTTTCCATTTTCCTAAAGGTTTTGTCTCCCTACCTTCCACATCAATGAAACTCCACATTTTCCCTATTTATATTACTAACTTTGGATAGCAGCAAATTTGTATAAGGTGTTTTTTTAATAAATAGGGAGGAATAAATCTTTAAAGATCTGTCCTGCCCACTGTCTTCCTGGGGCACTGTAGCAGTTGCTCTGGGATCTGTAGGTGTAGCAGAAGGATGTACTTGGACCTCTGCTCCAGCCTACTGAAGATGAAAACACAGCTTCTTGCCAAGTTTGTATCTCTCCATATTTATGGTAGTAGACTGCAAAACACATTATTCAATTTCTTCACACAATGTGGCATTATTTCTGACACTGCTAGTGGCAGTCCCTAATCTATTCTGTCCATTTCATGTCAAAGTGATACAAACATTATTAGAGAGAAAGGAGAAAACATAATAATCATTTCTTCATTAAGACATTAACATACTTCTCACCCTTATAACATTTCAGTGGCTATCCAGATTTGGCATTGAAATAATAACTTTATCTGAGACTGGCAAAGGGGTGATTTACTTTGGAAGATGCTTCTGCAGAGAGAAACTGTGGAAAAAGGGATTCAACCCAAATATGACACCAATAGCTGGTTTCTTGATCACGAAAGGCATTTCAAACAACTTTCTTCTCACTCCCTAGCATGTAGTATGCTCATCAACGTGAGGGAGCTACCTTCTCCTTGTTTACTTGACAGCCTCTTCATGGTGTCAGGGTTGACCTTGTGGTGCAGCTGTTGGATACACTTACACCTCAGGTACTTTCCAGCAAAGCCAGATGGCTGCAGTTCCTACTCATGCCAGAGATAGGATATTCAGCAGTACTACTAGCGCGCACCAAAGTGATAGGGAGTTTGGAGCTGATTTGTGTCACTTTCCCAATATATTGGAAGCAAATTTTATCAAACTGGACTAACTACTTGATAGTGATACTCTTTTCATGGTATGTGTTGCAGTGGGTATGTATCCACTTTCCACTGTGCCTGCAAAACTTGTTATCGGACTGCTTCTAAAGTGGACCTACTAAAAGTACTAAAATGCTACTAAAAGAAAAGTAGTCGTACTAAAACTGCATATTTTCCTTATCTGTGTACACCTGTGTACATGTTAGACCCATTTATGGCAAGTGAAATAGCATAAGCATGAATGTGAACTCTATGCTCACACCATGTGCAGAGGTGAAGATACATATGGAGTATCTATATGTAGATATATCACACTCCGTAGACTTTAAGTAGACTATGTCACTGAGAATCCTTGTCATACCTATGATTTTGGTTTATTGCTTCACAAAATTTAGTGTAATTAAAGTCACTACAGATATATTTCAGACAGACAGATACACACATGTATTAATACACATATACATAGAACTGTTCATTATTCTTGACTGTGAGGGCTTATGACTATTGACATTGTCAATTTTTATCTCATTACTCATCACTGCTTACTTGGAGTGCTAATAGTATATTTCCACAGAGTTTGTGTGTGCTGCAATGTAAATTCTGACATTGCTAGTGTCAGTCACTAATCTACCTCATTCAGTTCATGTCAAGATGATACATCACAGTGCTCAACTGTCATCCCTGCTTTAAATAGATCTACATTTTTCTCAACTTTACAATTAAATATACATATATATATGTATCTTTAGTCCTGCATCAAATTCCAATTCTGCAATGTGACAAGGAAAGTCAACCTAAATATTTTCAAAAGCAATTAGTAAGTGGGGCGATTTTTTCTGTTGCTTTGGTTCAGTTTGGTTTTTCACAAAATGCTTTAGAAAACCAAAAGTAAACTGAAAAAAAAAAAAATTAAAAAAAATCCGCACATGTTTAAATGAGTTTATAGGTCCAAATTCCCCTCTCTGACATAAAAATGCTGTCTCTGACTGAACTGCCACTTTTACATGCTTACTAGTACTGGTTTGTGGCATCTCCAAAATTATGCTTAATAAAATATCAATTTAAAAATGCTTACAAATATCACAAGTTAACTAGAGTGTTTAAATTAACTAACATCACTATGGTTTTAACATAATTTTAAAAGAAAACTTAAACTTGGTACCATTTAATCTTCTCCCTTTTCTGGAGTTACTTCTCCATGTCACCATATCTGTGCTTTAGTTGATGCTGTTCCCTACAAGAAAGCATACAATAAAATATGTTTGTATTTCCTTCTGATTCACAAATATTTCTATACTTTTGTTGTAGAGCTTTGGATGATATACTATATTCTTCCATGACTGAAGTTTATTCCTCCATGTGACTTCTCTGAGTTTTAATACACACTTGCTTCTTTCTCACACCCTGGGCTGGCTGGTGGTGTTGTATGGTGCTACTTGGTCAGCTGGGTACATGTGGTTGTTTGAGCTGATGTTGTAAATAAGAGGTTCTGCTGCCATGCTTGGGCTTCTGCAGCATGACTTTCCAGGCTGAGCACTGCTCTGAAGGCCAGGGTCAGAGAACAAGTCCATGTAAGGAACCCTAAAGACAAGGACTTGTGCCTCTGCCTGTCTGCATTGGCCTGGCTGTAAGCTGGTCTCATGTTGGGATCCACAGGGAACAAAAAGGGTCCGTTGAGCTCTCCTCTGTTCTGACAGGTGATAAGGACCATTGAAAAGGGAAAAAAACCATAGAGGCTGCCAGCAAGAATAGATTAAGTACTGAATCTAAAAAAGTGATATAACATAGTTGCTACGTACATATATAATTTTGGTGAACCTGAGTTCCCAGCCAAACTGTATGCATAAAAATATCCTCCAAGAAAGTGAACTGAGGTTTCTTATCCTTTGCAGTTCTAAAAGCCAAGTTGCTGTAATCTGAAAAGCCTGGAAAAATATAAATTTCAATAATATTTTTAAACTCTGCAAATATGATAAAATCTCTTACTCTCTTTTTTTATTTTCTTTTTAAATTTTCCCATTCACATTCAGCTGGGGTTTAACCCTCAGCAGGACTAGAACCTTGAATGTTTGAAAGAAATGAGATTTAGACATAGAGAAGCTATAAATAATGGACTATTTAGTGCTGCAGCTGCACAATGTAACTACTGTCTCTCACTTTTAAGAGCAAAAGAAGTTGCATTGATCTGGACTCAAACAGACTTAAGCACATGAAAATCTGTGGTGCACATGAAATAGATATGGTTGAATCTATTCCAATTATTTCATTGATTATGTGCATTTTTTTTCTCCAATGTATGAACTTACACATGTATGAGAACTTCAAAGAAATGCGTTCAGTGCCTAGCAGGATTTTCAAAATAATCTAACCTTCAAAAATCCCATTGGGAGCCCATCTACATTTTTAAATGTCTAAATGTCCTGTAAAACCTGGTCCTCTGAAAACTTAATTTTGTCCCCATATAAGAATGTACAGGATGGTGTTTGATTCTTTCTCCAAATTTGTGTGGCTTTCTGACATTACATGCTTAATAAAGTAAATGTAAGGGGAGAGGGAAGACCGTTTCTGCTTTCATACCAGTTTATAGAAGAAGTAATAAAAACATGCATGTTATCTATGTGAAGTAAGCATACAAAAGGTAACATGCTGATGTTTCTGTTTGCTTATTTTCCTAAATGAGAAGACATAATGATAAGAAAGAACAATGGCATTTTAGTCCACTGATCTAAGAAGCAAATATCTATTTTCAATGGACTAAGCAATATCACAGGTGGCATTTCAGGGAGAACAGCAATCCAGTTCTAGTTAGCATAAGAAATCAAAAATAAGTCTGTTTTTAGCAAAGAAATTACTTAAATCCACTGAATTGCTAAGAATTGCTTTGTTTTACATGGTACAATTGAGAACAGTATTTGACCCATAAAGCAAATTTAACCTTATGGATGAGCATACACAACGCACAAATAATAAACAGAAAATCAAGAAGTCATATTTCTCATGTAATCATAACTCAGCTAGACTGCAGAGATTTAGATTATATGAATGATTAAAATGTAGCAGTAATAGGAAATACTACCTATGTACATGGAGGTCAAATTTTAATTCCTGTGGGAACTATAACTTTGAATTTTCTGAAATATGTATTTAAATTTTCAGACATAATGTTGATTTTCATTTTGAGCATAATTTAGTTTTTGAAATCAGATGAACAATGCCTGTTCAAAAGTATGCTTTTGAAGTAACAGTGTTTAATATGATAGCTATGGCATAGTTCTGATTAATTGAGCTGCTGCCTAGAAGTTATATACTCACCACTTCATACCTAAAAATCCAATCTGCTTTGAGATAGGACTAGATCATCACTACTTGTTCCTCTTATGAGCAAACAAACCTAATGACAGTGTTATGGATTCAGAAAAGGTTTCAGATGCAAACATGGTAGGTTGCACAGATAAGACATACATATATCCTTTATTTAGGATGACAAAAAACTTAAACATATCTTTCATTACCGTCTCATACAAACACAGTACATCACTAGCCTGGACACCAAGTTATTTAAAGCTATTATTTAGTACCATAATAAGTAGCAATTTAAATACAAGGTAAAATCATTACATTGTCTTGTTTACTACCGATGTTAATGTCAAGCTGACGTGTAATGCTCCAAAAAAGGCAGCCTATGATTTGTTATCATTAAACTGTCAGTTCTGTCATGTGCTAGGCATAGATTCATACTATTCTTCTTTCAGCATATCACTATATTTTCTATCAGTCAAAAACCAAAGTGTTTTAATTGTGTCTCTGCTATTTTTCTATTAACTGTTTCATGCATTTTTTTTCTCTGGCCTTTTAATTGCAGTTTAATAGTGGTCATTAACACATTAAGGGGTGTTAGAAGAACATTTGAAGTCCTCTTGACTTCTACCAAAGTTGACACTTCAATGCTAGAGTAATTTCAGCTATTCATTTATTTAATAGTGACCTATGCAAATGTGGAGCCATGTCATTTTACAAATTGGCTGTAATAATTAACTAGAAAGGCAGAGTAAAATGAAACAGGTTATAATTAGAATAAAACTGCTACAGTATTACGTCAGCTAGAATAAAATAATCTCAAATGATTAAATTGGTTTCAATTATTAAGAATCAGTTTAATGTACCCACGGTTCTGATTTTTTACATTTCTCTTTTTTTGTGTGCATTAGATGTCACCTCATACAATTTATGCATTTTATTCATCTTGGTAAAACAGGCATTACAAAAGTTTAATTAAGTAGTAAAAGACTTCATATTATTCTGTTGAATTCTAAATTAGTTACAGAAAGAAATGATAGTGCATAGTACATACCATTCATACACATTTCGATTAGATGCATCTATTGTTAGCTAATATTTCTCTACTCCAGTGCATAGATAGAGGTACTGATATAGAGGAATATGTGGGTATATACACAGAAACAATGGTGCTGGCTTCCACAGTATGTTTTTAGCTCACACTAACAATATAATTTTCAACTATATTATTTAGATCTTTATCCTCAGGGCTCTTATGTCACTATTCATGATAAATATGAAAAATTTAAAATTATGTTTCCCTTAAAGCTTTCACCTTGCTTAGTCAGTTGTTGCTGTTGCTGATTGTGCAAATGTAGAAAAATATGTAGATAGAAGTATATATATATGCTCATAGGCATGCACATGCCTACATGAGATAGACGTACATGATAATACATAGTATATACAAAGTCATATATTGAAGATGAAAACAGAGCATTATTTTGATCCCTCTTTTCAACACAGTGGTATATTTGCAAGACTGGTTATATTTTTGGCTCTATTTGCTATCTGCTTGCCATTTTATACTCAGTGTTAGGCATTCTGAAAATCAATGCTATAAAAATGGGCAGAGGTGTAGCCAGCTTCTGCTTTAAAGCTCTTGTATTTAAGATGCACTGAGTTTCTCCTTTCTACTTATACAGTTTAAAATTCTTGTTAATTAAAATGAGACTTTTTTTCTTCATTTGAACAAAACTTTAACCCATTGCTTGCTAGACCGGTCAAGTACCTTCAAGAGTTAAGCCTTTAGTCTTTGACATTTTAGTTCAGTTTATAAACCCTTGTTTGTTTATTTCTAAATTATGTTTCTGGAAAGGAAAATACCCTTTGCAAATTCTCAGACAAAAGCAAATGATTTCCCAAAAGCCCACAAATACCAATTCAAATACTTTTTTGTATCTCCTCTTGTTCACATATGCAGACCCATAGGGAGCCAGGATATTGAACAGTAGCTAGTGCAAAGGCCAGAGAAAAACTGTGTCCAGTTATGGAAATGCATTGAAATGGTGGAAATGAGGGAAATTATGGAAATGCGGTAATAGCATTTCAGTGTCTTTACCAAAAAAAGAGAAAATTTATACTATTTGAGCTCCATGTTTATTCCCACATAAAATCACTAGTGACATCCCATTAATGAATAAAGTGCATGCATTTGCCACTGTGGAGAATCCATACATGTGAATATATTGTTATAATTCTGGTGTGACAAAAACATAGTCCACACTCCCTATAAAAATGCAGTCCTGCTTCAGGCTTATCTGCTGTGACTTCTGTGCGGATCCTTCAGAAAATCCCTGTTCTGCAGTAAGACTACAGTCTCTGATGCTAAGATTTGCAACTATATATCAGACTGTAGGATTATTGGCTAAAGTTACTATTTTACTCTTTCTCATTGTTACAGTGATGTACTGAATTCCAGCAAGGGTAGTTATATCAGCAACTTAGTGCTTGCATGCTTATTCTCCATGGCTTTGACAGGACTTTTACAGTCTCCCTTAAGCAGTGGTAAACAGTGATATTGGAAACACATCAATGATCTCAACAGCATTTTCCATGCAAGTGTCGCTTCCAGTAGAAATGAAGTGATGGATTTTTTTGAAAAAGATTCTGATGTGCAAAACAATTGGTGATCATGAGATGCTATCATCAGTAAAATGGATTTTGGAAAATATAAACTTTACTGGTAAGCTTTATGCTGATTTCAGCATAACAAAGTCAAAGGAACAAAAGACGTATTGGGTTAGGATATCCAGTGTGCTCCATGGCGTCTCAAGATTACTGGAAGCCCTGAAATTCCAGGTAGCTAGCTTCTGCCTCAGCTTCCCAGGAAGAGGTTCTGGGAACCTTTGACAAGAGGTCAGCAAACAAGCTGCTGAAAATCACAGAGACTTTAGCTTCCACACTTTTCATGAGACTAGATGCTCACACAAGAGAGTGAATTTTCCAGCTTGCAAAGGAACATTCCGACCTATCTGTTGTACCCTTACCTTTATTAAAGGTCCTGTGAGCTTGCTAAGATCACTTCAACACATTTAAAATTGAACTAGACTTCTTTTATTGTATTACAATTAATGCTGTGCAGTTGTAATAATATATTTATTATTAATCATAATCTCCAAGTGTAATCAAATTTCTTTGTGTGGAGGAAAGACAATCAGTAGGTTGCAATTAACTGCATTTCTTCCAAAAAAAATAATGAATATATCAGATTATGGTAACTCAGTACAAGTAACCAGTTCCTGTATAAATACGGATAATTTACACAAATAGTTACTTTATCCTACAGCAATTACTTTGCAGATCTTTGTGATCAATCTGCTGGAAATTCACCTTTTGAAAACTTCCTACCACATTTCAGGTAATATCAAGCAGCCCAATGTGGCACATGTAGGAATTTGAAAAATGCATCTCAATTTTTAAAGAAACACAGGAAAAGAAATATTGACACGCGCAAACTATGCAATAATGTACTTAGAAATTTACAAGAAAATAGTCTAAAGACAAATTGGCACACTTTGTATGAAAGAATGAGGAAGACTTGATTATTGTGTGACTAATGTGCATCAGGGATGTCCAGTGGCTATACCAGGAAGCTGACAGGAAGAGTGAGGGATGATGTTAACAAATCATTAGATTCCTCTAAGCCTCCAGTCTACAAAAATACCTGCAACACACACATCACCCTAAAAGAAACTCGAAACAGATCTTTTATCAGTCTGTCAGGAAGGATTCATCTCTCTCAACTTCAGTCAACTAAAATTTTGGCATATTGTCTAAGCTTGTCTAAGTTCCTTTTATAGAATCTCAGATTAATTCATGTTGGAAAGGACCTCTGGAGGTCCTTTCCTGCTTCTCAGTGTCAGTGGAGAATGAAAAGCTGCTATTATGAGCCATAACAGCTAGTTTAGGTAACCTAGACTCCTCTAAATTATTTAGTTTTAGTTCAACTCTGCTATCTCCAACATTCAGCCATAACATGGAGTAAAAAAAGCCTACCTATCCTGTTAGCAACCCTGAAACTTACTCAGTTCCTGATTTATCTCTTCCATGCAGAAGGAAGAGGAATACAAAATTAATCACACATGTTAGCTCAGCAAATGTGTCTCACAGCATCTATAAGATCTTGGCTGAACAAGATCTGCATATGTTGAAGGAAAAGAAAGAAAACCCTGAGACTAGTTCCTTCCTTTTCCTTTTGTAATTATTTTAAGGGAGAGAAAGCAAGAGAAAAACGTAAGCTACAAAATCAGCCAAGAGAAGAGCTACAAACCAAAGATCCTGTTAAACAGTACTACTTCTGAAGCTCACCCTTCAGGGTGCTGGTAATCTTCATTTTGCTTCACATGGGCCCATAGCTTTCTTCCTGACAGAATGCCATCACGAGTTACATCATCATCTTGTCCCTCAAAGCTTTCCTGATCTTCCCTCTAGGAAAGTGTCCTTTTTGTGAAGTAACCTTGTTAAAACAAATTGAACTCCCTACTCAAAAAAGTCTTTATTTTATTTAACTGCGGAGTCCCTCCCCAGCATCCCTATAGGCCCCCTTCAGATACTGGAAGGCTGCGGTGAGGTCTTCATGGAAAATCCGCAAAACTGTTTCCTTTTTCAGAAATTCTATTATAACCATCTTTAACAGTTACAATGTCTTCCTTAAAACAACTGTCTAGAAGTGGAGTTACCAAGTTCAGCAGTATTACTTCCTAGACTAAATTGTATTACTGCAGGAGTTGTGGAGAGTTCCCAACTAGATGATTAGCTGAGGTCGCTAAAGACTGAAGGAAAACACATCTGGCATGAGAGAAGACCACCTTCTGGTTCCTCCATTTGCTTGATCTTGCAGTGAGGCAATAGTTTTGCACCTGCAAAAAGCAATTTTCTATTGAAGGAAAAAGTTCTCATAAACATGATTGGACTGGAGTGGGTGCATAAGCAGTAGTGTCATGCTTAGATTTCTAACACAGTCATGGCATGACAGGAGTCCATGGCATTTATAAGAATGGAAGAATTGGGTTTTCCTCTGATGAACATTAGTCTCATTGTGGGTTTTTTCCTCATAAGAATTCCCCTGTTAAATAAATCAATTTTTTTCAGAAATAGCAATAATATCAATGATGGTTTGCATCACAGATTGTCCCCCTAGTATAAGTCAGGTGATGAAGTAAAAAAAGTTTGTAGCTGCAGTAATGATTGTGGCTACTAGCTTTTTTCCTTTTGTAATTCCCATTTCTCGACTTCATAAGAGATTGACACTAAGCTTTGTTACTGACAGCTTGCCTATTTCAGTGAGATTCACACAAAGAAAATGTGTGAAAAACTGAAATGAGAAGGTTCTGTTTGTAGATTGTTGTAAGGCAGGAAAATAAAATATGTGCTGAATGTGACTAGGCAGAACTTTAGAAATAAGAAACCTATTAATTCTTTCCTTTTTGCTAAAGGCATATTTGACTTTGCTGTCAATAGCACTTGCAACAGAGAAACAGAAAGGAAATGTGTACCCATATTGCTAAACTTTCATGACTCACTCAAAATATAGGTGCACATTTGAATATTAATATATTTTTCTAGCAAATGTGTATACAGCAGAACTGATTATCACAGTGGGGATGAATGACAGAAGTAGTCAAAATTTAAACTTGTTTCCGAGCTTTATAGCTATTTTTATCAGAGGTTAAACCCCAGCTATGGATGTGAACATCCGAAGACTCAGTCTGATATTCAGTATGACTCCAGATGTTTCCACGTCTCTTTATGATCTGTATTTCTATCTCACAGTCTCCTTGATTCTTTTCCTTGATTTGCACATAGTATTAGCGTGCCATTTAACTTTAATTTTTTAAGCTAACTAGAAAGAAGGGGCTGAACAAATATTGGAAACATTTTCTTTGAGTATCCATTTGAATTAAACAGCCAGGTAACATTTGACCATGTTTGTGACCCTTTCATGTTTGCTTTTCATGAATTTTCAAGTGTTTGATCTCTGTTAGGGAATGGATTAGTAAAAAGCAAATTTGTAATTCAAATGCTGGAAACTCCAGCACCAATTTAAAATTGTATATTCAGATATTATATTTGAAATTTGAAATTCACATTGATTTGATTAATGAAGTGAGTTGCAGCCAGCTCATGTGCCTCAAATGCCTGCTATTTCACCCAGGGAGGAAAGTGATAAGGTCTCTTCAGCAATCTTTCCACCTAAATCTAATCCTGTTTTTTCAATCCTGATTGTGTCCTTGTGCAATTTAGTGCAGCCTCCAGGTTGTTCTAACTTCCTTCAACTGTGAAAACTGCTTCCAACCCTGATACTGTGCAGAGGTGGTGAGCAGGTCAAACTGGATCGGCTGGCATCCAGGAAAATCAGATGATGTCAGTGAAGAAGGAGATGTCTGACTTAACTATTTGTAATTTGGGGATGAAGTGTACCAACAACATATTTGTTGATTCTAGTAATTCTTACCTAATTAACAAATGTACAGTTTCACAAATAGTTCAGGAACATTAAAAGAAGTGACATTTTAAGATTGAATTATTCATTGCAAATTATTCACTGAGTTCTGATGGCACAGATAGATGAGACCAGCTGTTCCTTTCATCTTTGTTGTCTTGCAAGGACAAGTGCCAACTGTGTGTTGTCACTTAAGAGAACGTGAAGGATGAACCAAAGACACATTCTAGTGAAACACAAACACAGCAATAATACTTGCTGTGTTCTGTATACATGACAGTTCAAGCAATAAAGTATGCAATACAGATGAACCTCAAAACATTTCTGAAGCTGAGAAGTCTTATGTTTGTTTGGTTTTATTAGTAAGACTACTTTTTAATCCATTTTCTTTTGCAACCTATTCAGCCCCTGATGCAGTCAATTAGCTAATATCTGTGGGGAAAACGGTCTTTCTTACTATGCACAATAACTTCACATTGAAACTTTAAAGCTGTTTAAAATACAATGGGAGAAGTTCTAATTTATTCTTTTTTCTTTCAACACACTCAATCTCCATATTCTTCTATGAGATTCACTGCCTGACTCCTCTTTCTCTCTCTTTATTTTTTTCCTCCTTATGGGTAAGTTTGGTAAAGGGCCAACATACACAGAAGCATATTATCTAGGGACAGTGGACAACGCTAGAAGGAATTGACCTTCGTAAAAGAGCTGTGTTCTCTCCCACTCTCTTTTTCATACTGATCGTTTTTCCTCTGTCCGAATTTGCCCCTCTTTTTTTTTCTGTAAAAAAAGCCCAAAACAAAACAACCAACCAAAAAAAACCTAAACAGTGATCTCACTGCATTCATTGATATAATGCTGAGATCAGCACAACAAGGCTGTCATGGATGGAGAGGAGGAAGAGTGGAAGGGGGATGTGCAAAGTGGATTGTTCTGATCCCCATTTCTGTGGCTAGATGATACCCCAGTCATTTACATTAAGGGACATCTTAAACCTATCCAACATCTCTCCTGGCCCCAGAAGACTGCTCTGGAGTAATTACTGGAATACCACAAGGAAAGCTATTTTATAAATAAGAAAATGGAGGCAAATAGATGTTAAGTGAGGTGAGGGCTATGTGTGGATTTTTCTGAACTACAAGGAGTGGAAAACTTAACCTGAGTTACAGATATTTTTTTGCTCCATCAGTGAGCAGGAAGCTCATGCTTTGGTGTATGTCATTGTTTCCCACTGAGTTTCAGTCTAATGATATAAGTAAAGGGTAGATTAAGACAAAAATTATTCAAAGCCATTTTTAAAACTTGACATGAAAGTGTTAATACAGAAGGTTTTTCTTTTCATCAGCAGAGTTCCATAAACTCCTTGTGTTTATTACTGCGAAACCATTCCTCAGATTCAGGCAGTTACAAGATTTTTTGCACAAAAAGCTTAAATTTATCCAAGCTTTTCCTGTTAAAAGCTTAGATAAGCCTGAATCAGCAAATATTGTCCCTCATCTTAACACATGGACACAAAGGGGGAACTTTTAACAAACGTTGGTTGAAGTGGGAAAAGCTAAATTTAATAGATTATCCAGCTGAAAAAACAGACTGGAAATTTACTTTAAAGAAATCACCTTTCAGAGTTTTGCCTAATAAACCACATACACATGCTGTGCTAAATCTTATTTGGTTTCAAGGAATCATCGCAGAGACTTATTTTCCTCCTATTTCTGATCAAATTTTGGTCCTGCTCCAAAAAGGTATATATACACGGGCTATCAACATTGTTTATTCTCTTTTCTTGGGCTTATCTTTTTTTTTCTGAAAGGCTTTAGAAGCAGAGTAGGTGAAAGATTTGGGACAAAATCTGAACAAACTTGAAAGAACCAAACCCCAGAATATTTCTTCTTGAACT
>JAOEHY010005984.1:0-10000 GCA_025447955.1 Psilopsiagon aurifrons | reverse complement strand
TCACTGCCTACTTCAGCTCTTCTCATGCCAAAAGTTTCTGCACGTGGTAAAGAAACTGTCCTAAATCTTGTGTCAAAGTTTCCCAGGTAGGTAACTGCTTGGAAAGAAATTTCAAGAAGTAAATGTTGTCTGCTGTCAAGACTTAACCATGCAGGGTCATTCCCAGACTTTAAATAAGCCTGCGCATCTCCATAAGCTTGATAAGGAATCAGACGTGAAGCCTTAGGACTGTTTTTCGAAGCACTCAAACTCAGCTGTCTAAGCTAAGCAAACTAGAACCCCCCCCCAACATTACATTTATGTGGAGTAGATAAAGGTTTTTAAACATACAGTCACAATAAAATCGGTGAGAATATTTACAAAATAAGTACAGCAGAATCAGATCCTAATGAGTTCTGCTATTGCCAATAATCCTGTTTGAAATAACGAAGTTACCTAGCATCAAAATCATTATTTTTCTTGAGCAGTATTCAGTAGTTACTTCACTATATATCTTTAATGTAAGCTTTTATCCCTTAACCTATCTAACTGTTTTTTGCTCTGTAGGATTCTAATTTCTTCTTCAGCAGGTTTTTTTTTCTGGACTGTATGATGTGTTACCCTCTCTCGTCTTTACTATCACTTTGTTACAACATAGATGCACTTTGGGTTTAAGATGAACCCAAATCTGTTGCATGCAATACAACATAACTTGTACCTGATTTTCAAATTCATTTAAGACAACAGCAGTTGATGCCAAGTATACAGAGGCTTGATGCTCATGACTACAGAAGCACTCAGTTTGGGTTAAGTATAAAAACCAGCAGATGTGTGATGTAGGCAGTACCAGAAAATATATTTCTCCTTTGTTAAACTAGGATATTCTATCGAATATGTATATACATAGGAAAAGAACAAAGAAAGAAAGTCTGGCATTTTCACACATTTTTAAAGGCAAATTATTCAGTGAAATAGGAGATTAGAGTGGGATTCTACAACTAAGACAAGATAAAAAAAAAAGGAGTTATTCCATAATTGAAGAAGTTTTTGTCCCTGTAATGGGTAATTATGGAATAACCCTCTTTTATAAGTGTTTAAAAGACATGAGAATGCTCTCAACTAAGTAGCTGTCAACTCTCACATCTTCTACAGGAGACTGTGATTTGTCATAGGGTGAAAAAACCAAACCAAACCAAACCAAACTTACCTGTATTTTATCTGCTTGTATTCAAATTTTTGTACTGTATCCAAGATATTCAGGTGTAGAGAGGTATCTCCGCATGAGTGTAGACATCCACCTATTTGGATCTTAGTGAAGGACAAGAGCATTTTTGGCCTCACGAATAGGAAACCACCAATGTTCAGCAGCACTGATAGGCAGGTCATCTTATGCAGAAGGTAAATATGGACTTGTGTGCCTACAGTTGCAAAGCCATGACAGAAATACCAGTTACATGACTATGAAAGCACATGTTCTCTGAAAACACATTTTTAATATACACGCTTGATCATATTGCATGAGATTATGTTTGCAGTGAAGTCTGGAGATTAAAAATAGTTAAAAAAAAATTCTTCACCTTTTGAAAATATGTTTAAGCATCCCTGAGCATCAAACACTGGATTACGCTAGTGCAATGCATACTTCTAACAAAGGATGGGAATGGGGAATGGATACAGTTTATTTGTAAATTAAATAAATATGCTTCTTCCATGCCCTTGAGTGCTAGCTGATTTATCAGTTAATAAAATAATCATACAACTTCTGCTTCCAATTTATTTTAAAAAGAAATAACATTGTATTTTTGACATATATGAATACAAATGCAACACTGGAGGAAACTTTGTGAGTAGCCCTGTATATATATCACCAGTTCTGCATGAACTACCTTACTTGATTTTTCTCTGCTGTTTGTGGGATGGATTCTGCATAAACACTTATTTCTTCAACAATTCCTAACTTATGAGAATGAACTCATAAACCTCAATGTGACTACTTACTAGAAAGAAGACTATTTTCTGAAAAAATAATGTGGAATGTGCATTTAGCAGAGGTGAAAATAAAAGCTACATTTAGAAATTCAGCTGTATACCTGCAGCTAGAATCCATTAGTATTTGCACCTAACACCATAAGCTAAACTTGAAAGGAAACATATTTATTAAAAAGATTATGGCTGAATTGACTGCTTTTCTCAACTAAAAATACTGATATAGATTTCAGCTCCACAGAATTTGGGCACATATAGTCTGTGCTAAACAAAAGTGCTCACGTGCATCTCAGAAGGGCAAGGCTTGTCTCTTTGCAGATTTCTTTTTATTTTATTTGAATTCTCTTCAAGCTTTGTGGCCTGCAAACTGTAACATAAAAGACACACAGGAGTGCTGCAAGTAGAGGTAAGTGGATGGCGGAGCTGCTGTGCCACATGGCGATTCAGCCCAGCAATAGCTGCGAGAATGCAATGAGCATGGATCTGAAATCCTTTTGTGAATACAGGGCTCATTCCTGCAGCCCTTATCTGAATAACTGACTTCAATGTGTCTGCTTGCGTCAGTAAGGAGTAGTCCCCTGAGCAGAGTGTGCCATTTCAGACCCTCGTTTTTGTGTTTGATGGAAACTGGGGCTTTTTAGCATTCCTATCCCCACCCCTCCCATCTCCTGCTCTAATCATCTTCTCCTTTTTTGGACATATGCCTTTCCCCCTCTGCTCTTTAAATTCCCTCTGCTCCCTCCCATATATTAGCCTCAGCCCAACTTTGTTATTTTTGTTGCTTGCTTCGTCCTCCCTCCATCACTACTCCAGACACTTCTCTCCCCTTTGCTAGTCTGTTTGATTCCTTGGAGACCCTTCACACTCCCCCACAACTGCACAGCTTCTCGTTTCCAATGGTGTTTTAAAAACTGTAGGCTATATTCCCTTCTCTAGAGAGGAAATTAAAAAAAAAAAAAAAAAGGAATAAAAAACCCCAAAACACAAAACAAAACCAAAGGAAAAAAAACCTTCCCCAGAAACTCTGCTATTTTAAACTTAGAGACTTCCAGCTGCATTCTCTTTCAAATAGAGAGGAAATAGAGACCAATGAGGGTACCACCCACTGAAGTTCATGGAGCCACAAACTGGCAAACCGGGCTGGACTCGATGATCTGACAGCATTTTGGCTAAAGCATGTAATTTTTCAGTATAAATTAGTCAGTTCTCCTGTAGAGGAAGACAAACTTCTGGCAGGTGTCCCTTCTGAAAGTTGAGGACTTCTCCTCCCATCCTACACCATATTTCTTTGAAGTACCAAGCCAGACTTTCTGCTGAAAACCTCCAACTGAGACTACGTAAGCTGTCATTTGCTGTGGTGTAAATCTGAAGTTAACCCCACTACAGCGTTCAGAGTGGTCAGCCAAGGACAAATCCTTCCCTCATCAATTCATGTGCTGAGCAGCACCTGGGGACCACCAATGCAAGAAAGCACAGGTTCATACTGAGTAAATACTGATGTCATGGAGAAATGCCTAAGGCAGATGGACAATAAATGAACAGAAAAGAGAAGGAAAAAGAGTAAAGAATTAGGCCAGAGAGAGGACAAAGGAAGTGGTCAGAAACTGAGGAGTGACAGTGGCTTTCTCATACCCCAAGAAACAGGGTACAGAGTGTAGAACAGGGCGCAGGCAGGACAGAATGCTCTGTCACCCCATAAAGCATGCCAGCAAAACATCTCTGTTGTGTTTAAACTTCAAGTTTAATGAAATTCTTTTCTTTCTCTTTTCCAGATTCTGAGTGTGTGATAAGGGGCAGTGTAATAATGCATTGTCGTAACTGAGTTTTTTATTTTTTAACATATGCTCATTTTATAATCACACTAAGACACTTCGGACTAAGCAGTTGCACTGATTAATCCACACCTCAGATGTGCTGGAAGCATGAGGTGAAATGCACCCGAGGTGTACATTAATCAGCTCTACCATACAGTCTGTCCTGTCATTAATTAAATTCCAAACCAAATAGTTTTGGGGAGAAGGTTAGGAGGAATCACTTTTTAAAGTGGGTTTTACATGAGCTGTCCACAGTGCATGAAAAAAATACAAGATATATTTAGAACAATATTTTAATTTGCAATACTCTACTAGATTAGATAGAAAGAATATAATGTTTAAAAAAGGAAAATGTGATTAAGAAGCTTAAGTGCACAGTATATTACATGAAAATTCTGATCTTAAAGAAAGGTAATATCTACTCAAAATTATAATTTCTGTACTTTTGAAATCATCTCAGCAAGAATTATCTACCCATATCAAATTGTAGCACTTGTCAAAATCAACTGTAAAGCATCTCAAGTGCTCTTCTGAATCAACAAAACAGATGTATAGTGATGCGAGGTTGCACTGAAATGGAAATAAAAGTGAACTAGATGCCAGTCATTGCCCTTAACCTCTTGAACTCAGCACTTAACACAGAGGATACCACAGGTCTTTGGGACACTGTTTAGAAGGGGAAGAAATCAAGGCTTGAATCTTAATAACATATGCAAAAACACTCTATAAAATTATTTTCTTTCTGCTTTAGTAGAATTTGATATGCTCAAAGATCACCTTTCATTGTTCATAAACATGAGGTGATGTTTGAAAGAGCATCCTATTTCAGCTTTGGACAGGCAGAAAACCTGAAATATGTGAAACACAAAAAGATGTTTAAATTTTAAAGACGGCAATTAAATATGCTTAATGGTTCAAAATTCGTCATCCCCCTCCTTTTAGCAAAAATGTGAAATGATGCTTATGGCATAACACCTGCAACAAAATGAATGCAACAAGTATAGCTTTAATTAAGATTAGAATATTGTTGCTTTTTTATAGGGACTGAATAGATGAGAAATTACTGCAAGCATTGGCATTGAGAGAACAACCCCATAGCCTAGGATGTGTGTTTGAAGTGAGCTCCTCTGCAAATTTTTATAACCTGCCTTTCCTGGAAACCTTACAAAAATGACTTTTTTTTGTTGCTTTTGTGGTGAAGGTGCCTGCCAGGAACATGATGCACAAAGGGAGAATGAGGGGAGCATAGACCACAAAATGAACAATCATTTCCTTCACCTGTCTTGTGAACGGGTTGCCTCTGAAGCACAGGTATAGCTATTCCTGTAAGCTGATGAGGCACTGCAAAATCATGCCACTTATCAACACTACTTATTTCTCTGTTTTCAATTGCATTCAGATTTGAAGAATTTTTAGTAACCAATAAAATTCTTAAAATTGCTAACTACTCTGCAACATACAATGAAGCTATTGTAGCATAAACTATACATAAAGCCACCCATTTTCATCCACAGCATTACAGGGCGCAGTTGGACTGATGAATGTGAAGTCCATCTGTCCCCATATCGAGAAGGTTCAGACAGACAGAAACCCCTCTCTAGGATGGACCAAGGAGCCCAAGCTCCAGTCCAGATACCTGAGGACTAGATTCCTGGACTCACAGCAACATGCATTTGTGTCTCAGTCCAGACAGAGCTGCTATCCTCACAAGAAGTCCTTGACGTAGTTTTGCTGTCAAGGTTCAGAGGTGAACATGCTCATTTGTCCAGCTGAAGGTAGCAACCAGCTACAAATACTTTAGCCTAATTTAAAATTACTTTTGGCAAAACTAATTCAGCCCTTTCTGGATTTCATCCAGCACTGACTCCTATGTAGGATTTGCCACTTTGTTTACAACATGCAGAAATAGCAGACCATCAGTTCTACCTCTTAAGAAAGACATAAATAAGAGGTTTCGAGAACTTTTGAATTTAGCACATGTGACAATTTACAAAGCTACTGAGCAACACTTCTCCTGCAGGTTAAGTGCTGCAGATAGATAGGATTGATTCATGCAACAAGAGAAGACAAGTGGGATCTACTTTTAATTCATTTACAGCCACAGTCACCAATTTTTTTGCTATAAGCTGGTTAACCAAAAGGTCAAGCCCTAGGGAAGAACAAAGGAACTGACTATGAATTCTCAAGTTCTAGTTTACTACTCTGTCATTTATTCACTCTACAACCTCACTTAATTCAGGTAACTTCTGTGTCTATGGTTTTCTTAACATTGTAAAGATTAAGTAAACTGAAGATTTCTCCAAATTTTCCAAATGTGGAAATGATTTTGCTGGGAGCCAAAGGTCAACAAGCTATTATAAAACCAACAACAGAGAAAAGACAAAAATTAAGGCTTTGTACAACATAAATACACAGAACACTTGAATAGACACCTGTTCAATTCAGCATTAAATTCAGCCAAAGCAAGCAGGCGTGGTAACAGCTGAAAAGTTATGCTGAAACAGAAGCAGGAAAAAATATTACTTCTCAAGCCAAAATTCAGAGAGGACTCAGTCATGGCTCTGCAGACACAGGCGTGGGATATCTGAGCAGTCCTTCTGTCCTTCTGAGCACTTCTACTCTGTCTTCCAACCTTTCACCCACAGCACTGCAGCAGCAATAGCTAAGGCAGAAAGCCTGATTTTCTTTCCTCTGTTTTCCTTTTGAAAGTGAAAGCTTTGAGGTTCAGGAGTGGGGATTGGGGTGGGTGAGAGGATGTTGGTGTTGTGGTTTGGTTGGGTTTTTTGTTTGCTTTCTTTAAAAAAAGACATTCTGGGTTTGTTTGGCACAAAAGTAAAAACTTTAAGGCTTTTTAATATTTATTGTCTAACTTTCTAGGAAGGAATAAGTACATGCCAGCAAAGTGCTTTCCGTTAGTGACAAAAGCCCCAAGTGAAACATTTCAAGAGAGCTGCATGGCTTTTACAAGATGAAAACCTGAAGCGTGTCCCAGGGGCAGCTCCAAGCACCTCAGTGTGCCCAGTCCATCCAGCGCTGTTTTACAGCTGGATGGTCCCACTGAGTCACACCACTTTGCAACAGGACTCAAAGCAAAGCATGGTGCACAGAATATTTACACCCTTGTGCACAGGAAGCAACATTTCTCCCTCTCTCTGAAGTCCAGAGGAAGCCCCACCATAGTGGAAGAAGCTGATCCATCGGCAGAGGATAGCATAGCTGCACCACAGCATCAGTAGCTTGCTCCTTTGTGCCAGGCCAAGTACACAGAGAGATAGAAATAAGCCTCCATTTTTCTTTTGTCTTCTGTGGAGGTGGCAGCAGGTCCCAGCTGGCTACCAGCTTATGTTCAGGCTGTGCAGTTTAGTTATAAGGTGGACTATTTTACAGAGGCTTCTATAGTGATTATTAATTCCACTAACTCCATAAGCTTTTGAGTCAGTTTTCAGCACACTTCTTTTATTCAGGCTGACATTCAGAATTCCTTCCCTGGACTGTATATGATGACGCTTTGGTAAATATATTATCCTTTTCACCTGGCCATGTTTTCTTTCCAAACCAAACACATAACAGTAATTGTTTCAGCTTTCTAGATTATTGCCTGACAAAACTGCTGTGGCTGTGAAAGGCAAATCAACATTGCAGCTGCTCTCTGGTTTAGATTTCTTGGGGTTTTGGGTTTTTCTATTATTATTTTTTTATTTGGTTTGGATGCTCTCTGAAATGCTGAGCAAAATTGCATTATCTGTTGTAGCACAGTACATATATTGTCGTTCCCAAAGGTTTACTTATAATGTACACAGCACCATTTATTTTTTTTCCTTTCCCCCCATTGTCATTGCTGTACAGATTTAATACAACAGAAACATGGCTTCCACTGGGAGCTACAGGTAGAGCAGTTCCAAAGTTCTCTATAATTGGTGTCTGCCATGGCTGCTCACAGTAAGTTATGTAAATCACAGCAAGGATCCACAACCCCTAAAGGCATGAATATTTTTTTCATTCAGTGCAGAGGATAACTACAGAATCTTAGTGATAGTCCCCTCCACATCAGGGATCTCCTTACTAGGTAAAGTCAAGGTCTAGAAACTGGCCATGTCAATTCTGCAATTTAAATCCTGCTGTTAAAGATGGTCCGGTAGGTATTATAGTAAGTCAAGGCATTGTAGGCAATATTAATTTTTAAGATGCATTTTCTGTTCATAGCCCTTGCAAATCCATCTGCTTCTGTTTACATTCATTGTAGTAATTCCAGCAAACCACAGGTTTGAATATTTATTTCTTTTTTTCTGTAACAAGTCTAATTTAAAATGAAATGAGGGGCTCTCAGGGTTTCATCCTGAAAATGGAGGAATAATTCCACTGATTTTCCAGTGATGTATTTTGGTTAAAATGATACTTTCCAAATGATCAAATGAGAGGTTCCTACTCAACCTGTTTCCTTTGAAATAATACAAGTGTGAGAATTTTTAGCCTAAATTGAGTAAGTCAACCTCTATCCTCTTTTTTTTCTTTTATTTCTCTTACAAATCTTATGCTTATGCTCATATACACCAGTTTATGCAGTATCTACTAGATTACTGAACGGATCCTTAAAACCCAGTAATTGTCTACTTCTAACATAAAGAAGATTTCTGAAGAGAAAATGTTTGTTCGCATTTCGCATTTGATTAGAAATGTCCTGGTGCCCTTTGGAAAAGCACAAGAGGAAAAGGGAAAAAAATAAAGCATAAATGTTTTTAAAAAAGAGTTAAACATGATTTTTTGCTGCAGTTACCAGCAAGACTTCTGACAATGAAAAATTTCCTTTGGGCTTGAGTTTGCATATACCCACACCCTCCACCCCACACCCCCCGACTGAATCTCAATCTAATTCTAATAACTTTTCTTAGTTTTCCCCCACCACTTTTTTTCTGCTTACTCAGGAAAGCTAAGCTCAGAATCTGTATCTGGTTTACACTGAGCACAGCTGCTGTTCTTCAATTTTTTTTATTTTGGTTTGGTTTAATTTTATTTTTAAGATTATCAAGGAAATGCATAATATACACACACAATATAGTATTACGTGTATACACAGGTATAAACGCACACATTCACTCTGAGGAATATACATGGGGTCTTCAAGGAAGTTAGGTCTTTCTTAATAATGTGGTGTCCTGGGTTCAGCAGTAGCAGTCTTTTTTCTCCTTCTTAGTAGCTGGTGCAGTGCTGTGGTTTTGACTTTCAACCTGGGAACAGAGCTGATAAAACCAATATTTTTAGTTGCTGCAGTAATGTTTACTCTGACCAAGGACTTTCTGAGTCTCATGCTCTGCCAGGGAGGAAGGGAAGCCGGAAGGAAGCAGAGACAGGACACCTGACCCAAACTGACCAAAGAGGTATTCCATACCACAGCACGTCATGCCCAGTATATAAACTGGGGGCAGTAACCTGAAAGGGCTAGATAGCTGCTCACGTAAGGCTGCGTATCAGTCAGCGGGTGGTGAGGGGTTATATTCTCTTCGCTTGTTATTTCCCTTATCATTACTATTACTGGTTGTAGCAGCAGTAGTCTGTGTTATACCTTAGTTACTGGAGTGTTCTTATCTCAGCCAACGGGGGTTACATTCTTTCAATTCTCCTCCCCATCCCTCTGGAAATGGGAGGAAGAAGAGCGAGGGAATGAGCAAGTGGCTGCATGGTTCTGGGTTGCCGGCTGGGCTTAAACCATGACATATGGTGTAACGCAAGACTTTATACCTTAAGTCTGTTTTCCAATGTACCTATCTTGCTTTGGGATGTAACACCTGCATCATGTAAATTGCGGGTGCCTGCAGTCTAAATAGGAATACAAGGACATGGTTGAAGCACCCTGTTCTGGGGCTGCCAGTAGCTCAAAGTGCCCCTTAGGACTACAAGGAAGCAGAAATACAATAGACAACAGACTTGCCTGAGGTCCATAGTGAGGAAATAAAGGTGACTTAATGCCTCTGCCTCTGAAAAGCTTGGGCCTTGCACAGCACAGTCCTAAGTGAACTCTGCTTTTGTGAGACCTCACTTGGAGTATTGTGTTCAGTTCTGGTGTCCTCAGCATAAAAAGGACATGCAACTTTGGAACAAGTCTGGAGAAGGGCCACGAGGATGATCATGGGACTGAAGCACCTCCTGTATGAAGATAGGATGAGAAATTGGGGCTGTTCAGCCTGGAGAAGAGAAGGCTGCGTGGAGACCTCATAGCAGCCTTC
>JAOEHY010005983.1:19237-36604 GCA_025447955.1 Psilopsiagon aurifrons | reverse complement strand
CTGGGTTCAGCAGTAGCAGTCATTTTTCTCCTTCTTAGTAGCTGGTGCAGTGCTGTGTTTTTGACTTTCGGCCTGGGCACAACACTGATAACACCGATGTTTTCAGTTGCTGCTCAGTAGCGTTACTCTGCCAAAGGACTTTCCGAGTCTCATGCTCTGCTCGGTCAGGCTGGGTATCAGTCGGTGGGTGGTGAGCGATTGTATTCTCTTCCCTAGTTATTTCCCTTATCATTATTATTGGTGGTAGCAGCAGTGGTTTGTGTTATACCTTAGTTATTGGACTGTTCTTATTTCAACCTGTGGGAGTTACATTCTTTTGATTCTCCTCCCCATCCCTCCAGGAGCCTGGGGGAGGGAGGAGGGGGAGTGAGCGAGCAACTGCGTGGCTGAATTGCCAGCTGGGCTTAAACCACGACAAATGTGTTAACCATATTGTCTTATGGATTGTTCTCTTTCAATTTAAATCCTCGCAATCTTGCCCGATTTTTCATTCATTTCTGTATTTTTGAAAATATTACGTCAGATTTATTTTAACTTGGAACTGAAAGTACTTTTGTGTTGACAAGTGTGGGAGTTCACTTTCTTTGTTTCTCTTGGTAGAGTTGTGTCTCTCTTCATGTAGTAGTTGGCCTAGCAGGAATTGTAAGAAATTAAGTTGGTTCATAGAGTCTTTAAAATGCCTTTCACAGCTTCTGTTGCAAACCTTTCTGTTATGGTCCTGGATCAGTTACTGAGCTCTGTAGAAGGAGAAATATTTTTTTATCCCCTCAAAGAAATGTAGGTCTATTATTTCCTGAATTTTCTTTTTTTTTTTTTTTTTTGGGGTACAAAATTGTGAATTCAGGTGAGTAATAAGTACTGACTGCTTGGGTGCATCAGATGGAAGTGGAAATTTTTGCGGTTTGTCCTGGGTTCAGCTGTAGCAGTCAGATGAGTTGTTCTGTGTATTAATCCTGGTTTCTTTATGAAACGTGTGGGATGGAAGAGGGCGGACAAAGGCCACTTTATGTTGCTGATGTGTTTGCTGAGTGACTCTGCTGCTTTAGCCCTAGGGAGGAGGTAGGAGAGGGAAACTACCAGGACAGTGATTTTAGGTGAACTTGAGGAATACGTGAAGGGGGAATTAAGATGCCAAGGTGTGAAAGGCTGGGAAGCTGAAAGGCCAAAGGGTCCCCAGCATGTTGAAGAGGGGACACTTGAAGTTCATAGTGGAATCAAAATGCAGGTTTCACTGCTTGAAGTCAAAACTGATTAGCATCAGGGGTTGTCCTTCCTACCCTGCCTGGTTTGGGTTTTAAAGGTGTGTTTTACTCCTCAACTGAAAGGTGCTGCCTGATGCCCATATGTGCGTGGGCACTGACCATGGGTGTGCCTGCCATAGGTGTAAGAAGATCATGAGGTCTTGCAATTTGGGTTAAGTGTTTCACCCCAAGACAGGTGAAGGCTTTGGAGTGACATCTCAAGGTGTGCTGAGGTGTAATTAATGAAAGCTCATGTTTCCCTAGGATTCAGTGAGTTCTCTCTAGCAACCTCTCATTTCCATGAGTCAACTTGTTGGAAATGGCTGAGGGGTTTTGAGAGGATCCAGGTTAAGACAGGAGCTTTCTCAAAAGGATCTGTTATTGCCTGCACTTTACGTACTTCATGGAGAAATTTCAACAGACAAGATACAGCTGTGTATGAAGCTCACATGGCTTTCTTGTGTTTAGTTTGATCTGCTGCTCCATTTTAAATTCGTGGCCTAACTTTGTAATGGACATCTTATAGGCAGGCAAACCTACAAAACTCTAACCAGTAGCCTCCAGTCTGACAATGAGGTAAGCACATCTCGGTGATAAATGCAGGATTTTTAAGAAGTATTTCATTTGTCTGGTTTCAAGCCTTTGCTTGAGGAAAAGCTGTGTAACTCACACTCCTGAAGATACGGGAGAACCAAGTTGACTATGAAATGGTAGCCACGTGGCAGGGAAAGCAGTTTTATATTGTGAGGGATTAGCCTACTGAGTTAGCAAGCATTTAAATAAAGTTTGGTTGTTGGAGTGGGGTGCTGTTTTTTTGAAGCTCATGTCTTAGTGTTCAGATTACTACTGTTGAAAAAGAAGGATAGTTTTTCCTTTTTTTTTCTTGCCACATCACCACTTTCCTTAAGCATCTGCTGCAGGTGTTTGGAATCTATTATTGTACTTCTGTCAAGGTCTTCACATATATTTCAGTGCTAACAAGAAAACATGGGAGAAGAATGAAAGTTTTTTTGAAGATCTTCTTGTAGCTGAGGGGGGATTTTCCCTTTTTCAGGTACTGGGGCTCTCCTCCAGGGGCCCCCACCCAGCTGGGATGTGAATGGCTTGGTGTGGAGCTTGGGTGCTTCAGGCTATAGCAAGTCATACATGTATGCAAACATGAAGATCTTGGTTCAGTGATAACTGATACCGCTTCATTGCACTACTGGATGTAATGGCAGTCAAATTTTGACCCAGATGCATGTGATTGTGTTCATTTGGAGTTCACCAGAGCATAAAAATGTAGTGAATGCACCAGTGTATGTTGTTAGCATGTCACCTGGATTGGCTTCCTGGGTTGTATTGTGTCTTGCCTATCATTCATCTGTCTGGAGCATTCTGGGATCCAGGCTGCAGCTGAGGTGTGGTCTGGATCCTTGGTGCTTCAAGTGCAGGTATTTGTGGGTGGCTTCATAAGGTAGCTCACTCTGAATCAGACTGCTTCTTTCAGGATCAGCTGCTGCCCTTGAAGAAGCCCTATGTAACTTATTCCCAGGACACCTGTTTTTTTAAAAAAGAACCTTTTTTTTTTTTTTTTTTTTAAATGTTGCTGCTTCCAGGATATCCTGCCCTTTGTATTTCACAGCTTGCTGGAAATGAGAAGGATTTGCATGGCGTCAGTTCTACAAATGAGCATGCAGCTTCACATGCTCTTTGGGGACTGTATATACCAAGACAGATTGCAAATGGAGTTTGTACAATAGAGCCAGTAAAACTGGCTGCATCAGTGTGGTTTTCTAAGGATGAAAGAGATGTTGGTTTTTGTTTTACTTGGCAGCCAGGCTTGGTGTCTTGTGAGAGGGGTAGTGGAGAGATGTAGGGCAGAACATCTGGAGGTAGCAGGATTTAAGGATTGGAAAGAGAGTTATAATCAAAATCCACATTTTTCTCTGCTCTGCCTTTCCTTGTTGACAATGATCAGTGTCGTACCACTAAGCCCTGGATTGCAGATGGCTGTGGCTACTTAGAAGCTGTCAACTTACAATTAACCCTGTTCATTAGTCTGAGGTTGTAAGGGTGATGTGAAGGACACATTTGCTGTGGGGAACACTCCCTTCACAGCAGGCTTTGCTCATCTGTGCTCAGCATGGCCTAGGAAGCCCTGTAGTAGGATGTGCTTGCTCCCCATGTGAATCAGCAGGAAGCAGTAATTTTTGTTGTTGCAGTCCATTGCAGGTTCCTGCTCTGCTGGGAACAGCAGAGCAACTCACAGTGGCTGGGAACTTTGGCTGCTCACAGCGGTCCTTGCACCAAATGGTATCACATTGATCTTGTCTGGATCAGCAGAAGCATCTCATCACCATGCTAAGAGCACCCTAGCTAAGAAAGCCCTATGCCTTTTACCCCCCAAAATGCGTGTGGATTCAGCAGAATCCTAGACCAAAGCAGCAATCTGTTTTCCTGTTTCAGGAAAGATATTAAGTAGGGGGAATACTGTTGCACTGAGATGAAGATCTGCTTTGCAAGCTAATTTTAGGTGCAGCTTAATGTGTAAAGGAGGAGGCATTTTTGACTAGCAAGGTTTGAGAAGATAACTACCAGAGATACAAAATTATTAATTCTGGTGATAGCCACGGTGGGTGGTGTGAGCAGAAGCAGCCACGTGATGTAGGGAAAGCATTATCCCAACAGCAGCTGCTGAGCTACAGGCCTGCTAGGTGGAGGAGGCTGAGAAGATGTGTTTGACTTTCCAGGCGCAGTCTTGCTGGCTAGCTGCGTTTAGAGGCATGGCATAGTGCAGACCTGGTGCAGCTCCACTGGTGGATATAAAGCTCACCAAAATTAGTACAGAGCATTTCAAGGAATTTTTCTTACCTGGAATACCATCAGTGGTGATTTTCTAGGGTTGGCCTTTTTTTCTGCCATGTTTTCTCTTCAGTGATCCTGCCATCTCTGCTGGTTTTTGAGTTGCTGATAGCTGACAGTTTTAATAATAAATGTGTGTTTCTTTGTAGAGAGTAAAGAGAAACATTACAGTTTCTTTCTAGAGAGCAAAAAAAAGCCACCCAAAACATTTTGAGGTGGGGGGAAGTTATAAACTCTGGGGTGCTTAGGAAAAGGGGAGAAGCCAAGTGTCAGAGATGATGAAAGTCATTCACTATAGTTAAGGCCTATCTTTTATTGCACTGCTACAATAGAACAGCAGGCCAGATGAAAAATTAGTTCCTTCCCTTGTATTTTTCAGTATAAAACTAGTTCAAGAGACCCACAGCAGTAAAGGTTTACAGGAAGGCTGCCGTAGTTATTAGAGCACTTCCTGGGTGGCCTAGGATTTGTCTCTGAAGCCACACCTCATGTGTGAGGGTTTCCTGTGCTGTTATTACAAACACACTCTGTATATATTTTGAGACTAATGTCAAAAGCTTCTGTACCAGAGGAGGCTCATCAACAGCACAGGGTACTGAATGTGTGAAGAAACTGGTTAAATTGCAACATCCAGTAAAACTTGGGTTTTATAGAAAAGAAGCTGAAAAAAACCAAATACTTTTTTGATAACCTTTGAAATATATTTGTACTTCTGTGCTGCACACTTAATCGTGAAGGTCAGCAAATCTTGCTAACTCATAACGTCTAAAAAAAATAGTTATGTATTATCTCTTAACAGACCAGTAGGTTTTTTTGTTAGCAAAATTAATTTGTCTTTTCAGGTAACAACACTGGGCAGATAGCCAGTGTGGCTCACCCTTGTCTGTGAAGTGAGTAGGGAAAATCACTGTTGCTGGCTGTGCAGCCGTTTGAGAAGGCATTTGATTAATTTTTGTTTCTCTTGTTTCCAAGTTATTGGGGGTTATTCAAGAAAGATGTGTGTTTGTTTTGGGTTTATTTTTGTTAGGGTAAACCATTATAGCTAGTAAGTTCTTTTTACTTTTCACCCAAATAAAGCAGAAACTCTGGAAGTTGTGAATTTGCTTTTGACAGAGTATTGATCCCAAAATGCAGTGTCAGGTTGATGATAAATATTATTAGTTCACTTTCTGCATAGTAAGTAAACTGCTTTTGTTTTTTGGGGGATACTGTGGCAAAAATATACTCTTTAGTCTTCTGAAGTATAGTCAAATATTTCGTTTAAATATCCTCTATTTATTAATAGAAATAATAAGCTAATTCTTCAAACCTTGTGTCTTTCAATCAATAAAAGGCAATATGTATGTCCCTGTAATTGAAGACATGTATGCTATTGTGGAAGGTGGAACGTGCATCTTCATAAAGAGAGGTGGAGTGTCCACTGACATAGTGTGACGAGGGTACTGATTCACCTGCTGAGGCATTTGCAAAATGGGTCTGTGCGTTGGCTGTGTTATTTTGTTTTGGCTTTGCTTTTTTTAGCTCAGTAGGTTGTGAGTTGTGTCAGTTTGTCTGCTTTGTACAATCATTTTACTTTTGAATGCAGTTATTCTTGAGTTCATGTCTGGAGACTTCACATAGCTCTCTGGAAGGTTACTGAAACCCGTGTGTTTACTGCTCTGTCTGTCTCTGCACCAAGCAGAGGAATTGGGCTTTTCTGGATTCCCAAGGCAGTGCCTGACTTGAATTAACCCTCCGGGTTCTTCATTTTAGTCAGATTTTACATGTAATTATTTCTTTTACATTGTGTTTTGATTTTTTTTCTAGGATGACCTTACATCTCTAAT
Organism: Psilopsiagon aurifrons; assembly: GCA_025447955.1. Taxonomy (NCBI): domain Eukaryota; kingdom Metazoa; phylum Chordata; class Aves; order Psittaciformes; family Psittacidae; genus Psilopsiagon; species Psilopsiagon aurifrons. Next base: position 30,693 of record JAOEHY010005983.1, on the reverse strand, counting down.
CATATGGTTTAAGGCAACTATACTTCCTGGCTTTTAGTTTTATACTTCCCATGAATAATTCAAAAGCAAAACATCTTCTCTGGGGAAGATCTTTCTTAACTCCAGAGAGAAAATACAGGAAATCTCTGAGGAGTTTACTATTAACACCCCTGCGTTTCCAAGAGGGTGTTCAGGCTTTTCAACAGTTTGAAGACATACCCATCATGAAAGCAGATTTGAAATATTTCTGTTCACAAGGAGCTATTTGCATTGGTTATATCTGACTTCTGTGTAGAATTTCACGGTCATTTAAGCCCCTATGGAGCTCAAATTTTGGATGAATTTACCAAGAAGATATATGGCCTATGTGAATCTGCAATAAAGAATTTATTTGCTGTAATACGGAAAGTGCTGAAGACCTCCGGGCTGGAGTCCCAGGTGCAGTGCTTGAGTGAGCTTGAGTTGGAGCATTACAGACTGCAGGTTTGAAAGCTGAAGAGGGTACTTTGTAAAGTGCCTGAGCAAGGGCGTCATCGGGTTGTTTCCTTGTAGGTCCACTGATGATAATTTTCATATGCTCCCACGGTCTTTCCTTCAATAGCACGCAGTCTGGTTTGCATCTTTGATCAACTTGTTTGTTTTAGAATTGTATATCTTACCCTTTAAAAGTTAGTAACATCTTAGTTTTCCATGAAGAAAATGAGGGACTGTTTTCTGGTTTATTGTTTGGCAGTCAGCAGTGAGGGTCTTGCTTGTAATGATAAATGCATTAATTAAATGTTTTTATCAGCAGGACTTTGTGTGCGACTTTTTCAGCAATCTCACAGGCATTTTGATTGACATTGTTGACATTTCTGAGTACTTGAAATACCTGCAGCTGTTGAAACCAGCCAGGAATTGACTCTCAAGTGTTCTGGCAGAAGGTGCTAGCAATTATCTTTGGTTCTGTTTGTGTATGTACTGAAAACAAGTAAAAGAGGCAACTGCTTCACAGAGTGGTTATCATGTCTTGCAGATCAGACTGGGAAATACTGAACTTGGAGGACAAAAGATCTAGTAAAAAAATCTAGTCCTAATTTAAAATCTGTTTTACTGGTTAAAAGTAACTGTGCAAGAATTTCAAAATGGCTGGTGGTTGTGTTTAAAGTAGTGCCCATTTCTAGTCTATGTGGCCTTTGTTTCCAGTGACTCTGTATTGCAGCTTTTTCTGCTAGACTGAAGAATTCCATAGTCTGTTTTCCATGTAAATACTGTATATGTTTAATCTGTGATTCTGTTATCCTTACAGTTTTTCATTTGACAAAGGATTTTTTTAAAACTACATGGAATTTCTGTGTGGCTGTAACTGTAGCATATAGAGGAAAGTTGTAAAGATGTGCTAGAAGAAAATGTTTTGCATTGGCCTTGGAAAAACAAGGTGCATGCATCTTCAAGGTTAGAAATTAGTAATAATGTACTTTTTTGAAACTGTTTGTTAGATTGGGCTAGAATTGGAGGAAGATGGTGTTCTTGATCACAGAAGGTGTTTGAATGAAAAGAAAAGTTAAAAGAAGATTTAAGTATCTTTGTAGCATGCTTAAGAACTATTTCACGTTATCCTCTTCTCTAATTGATTTACTGGATAATAGGTTTAAATGTGCCAAATAACAAACCCCTTGGATTTTATAACAACTAATCTAAATTGATCTAATTAAATTTGTTTTTTCTCTTGTGTCTTCTGGGTGAATCCTAGTGATGTATAGCAAGATATATAATAAAATATTAAATTGGGTTGTGCCTGTTTCTTGGGAATAGTATTGAGAAAGTTAGAAATTGCTTCAGGAACTTAAAAGTAGTAAGTGGAAATGGCTGTTCGGTGTGGTTCTGCTTCAGCTACATCTGGTCTTTCTCACTCATTTAGGCAATTCCATTTAATTGCCTTTCTTGATAGTCTTGTTATTGAGCCCATTGACTGCACTTTGTATGTGTGGATGTGTAGCTGATACATGGTTTGAACATCTGATGTCAACTGTGATGTCAGGTTTGCTCATTACCTTGTAGAAATAATTTAGTCTTTTTGATTTCTGGGCCCCTGAAGTTTCTGCTGAACACTTGGATTCTGTCAGCAGTGTCACATCTGTGAGGTCTTTGGAATATTAATTTTTCTTAATCCCTTTTTGGGGGCTGCCAAAGCAGCAGTTAAAAAGAACTATTCTAGGAAAGTGTTATTTAAATTCTAAAGGTAATATTAGTCAAATATCTGTGATCCACATAAAGTGCCCTGCTTTTACAGTTGGGAAACATGTCATCAACAATCCTTGACTTTGGATAGCTCAAAGAAATGCTGCTAATCAATTCTAGAAGCTCCGCTGTTTCAGTTATTTTTCATATTTCTGCATCAAATACTTTGCTTTTAGTAAAGTGAGGCCTTTACGTCTAAGAATTGTATGTTAAAAATGAATAAAATGAGTCTGCCTTAACTTTGAATTGCAAGAGGACTCATTTTTGTGCCTTAGGAAAAGCAGATATTTGGTCTGTATTGGTTCTCTTAGACTGCATCCTTTGCACATTTTCAGAGATGCAGAGAGCCAAGGTAACAACACGTTGCCTCAAGGAGTAGTTTTCTGCTCTCATTTTCTCCTTGTTGTGGATATACTATCTACTTCTGCCATGTGCTACCAGTGAAGCTCACCCATCTTCTTTTGGAACTGGGAAGAATTATTTAACTGGATTAAACAGTGCACTTTGGCAGATATATTTTTCTGCTGTTGCAGTGCAGTGAGCTGGCTTGCAGGCACTGGGGCTGGCACTGACTGAGCTAGGAGGAGGTGACCAAGAAAGGGGGAATGTGACTTTTTGCCCTTGGGGCAGAGAGCTGTTCGCTTGCTCTTTTGGTGGCTTGGTTTTTGTTTTTTTGGGGCTGTTTTTTGGGTGGGAAGCTCTTCCTTAAGTCACAGAATGGCCTTGATACCTCTTGACAGTTTCCTGTTTGAATATGAGTGGATCATTGCATAGTGAGTAAGGGGCGTGGGTTGTCCTGGAAGAGAAGAAAGAATATTTTACTTGGCTTTCTTGATAGAGGTATCTGTGCTTTGTGGGGGAGTGTAATGGTGCACTGATCTTGTATTTGGAAACATTAAACTTGTGTTAGAACTTTGTATGGTCTCCTCAAGGGTATTTTTTATAGTGTCCTTCAGTGTGTTTTTAAAACAGTTTGGATTTAAATTTTATATATTGCCCATAAATGAAAGAAAAGTTTACTTTTTAGAATGCGGTGTTGGAATTAGAGCAGAAATTTTGATACATGATTAAGGTCTGCAAAGCTACAAACGTTAGCTCTGCTTTTGGCTTAAAGCCCTCATTCAAATCTCGGCTGTCAGACAAGCAGAAGGAAGATCAGTCTCCTCCAGAGAGATGAATCCATACCTCAGTTTTAGACAAAACATGATGATTAAAGTTATTTGTAGGTTGAATGAGTGCAAGCCTTTGTTTGGGACTGCTGATCAGGGTTATGTTGAAACATGCAGGAGCATGGCTTAATTGCATTCCTGTTGCTGCTGCTTCCATGCTTCCAGTTCATAGCATCATCTGACGGGGAGCAGGTGGTAAGTTACCAGCTGAGTGTATAAGCAATACTTTCTTTTAAGACTTGTTGTTTGATTAACAACAGTGCCTTCAGCTGTCTACCTGCAGCCAGGGACAGGGCTGCTTTTTGGGTGCTCATTTCAGTGCAGTGCCTGTGGGTGAGCCAGGGAGAGCTGCAGGCTGGGGGCTGCTAGATCATCTTGGGACGATGTAGAGGCAACTAAAGATAGTTTCAATCATGCTTTGTTTTTAGAGAGCAAGATCACTACGATTATGTAAGCTCTGAAGTGGGAAGCTTGGTTTAGCTGGTGTTTGAACTCTGTTTTTTAAAGAAGCATACATTTCAAGTACTCAACTTTGGAGGTTTAAGGCAAAATTTTTGTGTTGTAGTAGCAGTTGTCTGTCCTTTGGGAGGGAAGAAGAATGAATAACTTGGCTGATGTCATTTAAAAAATAGTCATGAGAGACTTTGCATTTTTTTAAGGCCTTTTTTGCTGGTTTAGTAGCACTGTATGATTGGTAGCTGTATGTTATGTGATAACTAATGCTTGGCATGAATGAATAAAGCTTAGATTAAAATGGCAATAAGTTGAAGATAAAGTGCAGATAAAAAAGGGGAAAAATGCTCTAACTTGGCCTGTGCTATGTTTAGAACAGACTACAATTTCTGTCTTTTCCTGTGCCAAGAACCATCAGCAGCTGGATGAAGAATGAGTAGAGGTTTGTCTCCATTGGGGTTTTAGTTCATCTCAAGAGCTTGCTGTTGTGGTGAGCCTCCTAGTTGTCTGCACTTCACTACCCTGCAGGTCCAGGCACCAAACTGAGTCCCATTTGGATGAAAACAGAGTGGAAGATACTCCTTAGCAAAATCACCTGATGTTCTCCAGCTGTGAATTCAAATCCAGTCTGGAGGACTGTGATACTTGGTACAGGCTATAAGTAGTAAAACCTTCAAAATGTGTGTAGCATGGACACTGGCCCTCCAGAGCTGCTGTTTCACTGTACAAATTTGCTCCTCTATCCATTTAGTTTAAAAATTATCTCAGATTTATGTCTGAAAAAATAATGATACAAAAAAAAAAAAACAACCCTGTAAATAATTTCTCAATTTCTGAAATTCTTTCATTGATGTAATGGATATTATTCAAATCTTTATAATTAGTGAAAAAAGAAAAACAAAAAATCCAAGCCAGAAACATCTAAAATACAGGACTTCCATAAGACACCTTTGGTTTTGAAAGAATAATACTTTGAGATGTTTTACCCTACAGCTGAATTCAGAATGTTGTCAGAAGGACCAAAAAGCAACAAAATGGAAGAAATGTGTTATTTAGAGTTGAAAAGAATATTGGTGTTTCTATTTTTCATTTTGTTCCTGAGATGAAAATTGATGTAGTATGATCCTAGCCACACTTCAGTGTTAATTCTTGGGCTGTTTGTAAAAGACAAGAAAGTTAAATGGAAACTAAATATTGGTGTAATTGTAGGAAGAAAAGGAAAAAGATCTCGTGATAATTACAGCATCTTTTTATTTATCAGAGAGCCTGAGATCCACTACACTTTTTAAAGTGTCTATCCATCAGATTATCAGCAGATGGACTGGACATGTCTTGGACATCTAGACTGACACTATTCCAGTTGACCTAAGTGAGTGGTGGCAAGCCTTGGTGACCTGCTGGTGTTTCTTAGACTTGTTTCCTAACCTCTGGAGGTATACTTGTTGTACGAAATATTTTGCATAGTCTGAAGTGAAGGGCCTAGTGCTATGGGTGAATGATTTCATCTTTGAGCTGTTGAGTCCAACTGGGAAGTAGCAGTAGTACCATGATAGTGCTCATTCTCCCACAGTTTTTTTTTCTAGCTGTAATTGCTCAGGAAGTTTTGAATTTCAAAACACCTGAGCCACGTTTTGTGGCTAAATTTACAACCTGACTAAAAGCTTTCTTTGACTCTACTGCTGGCCTCCTTGCCAAAATAAATAGGCTGTTCTTTGCATGTGACTCTGGTGGTTTGTCCTCTCCATAAGCTTGTGCTTAGAATTCTTAATTATGCTTAAGGGTTGGTCTTGGTAGTCATGATTCTGCATGAGTTATTTTCAATTTATTTCATATCAGATTTATTGAGACTGCATATGCCTGCGGTTGCTGTGCCTTAGTACAGTTCCCAGCCTCAGGGGTGGCTCTCTTTCATGTGAAGAGTCAGTGAGTTCACAGTACTGCCTGCATGTTGAGATTTGCTATTGTAAGCCTTAAAGCTACCCCAGATTTTACTGAAAGATGGGTTTGGCCAAGCCTGGTCTATTGTGTAGATCTGATAGCACTTGGAAAAAAATTAATAATGGTTTTAGTGGTAATGCTGATTGGTATTTTTTAGTCACTATTGTCTTTAACAGAATTTTTCAAGCAGCATTCTTGTTAAATTAACAAATAGCATTTTATATGTGGCAGGAATGGGGATTAGTGTTCAGAAGATGTATTTGAGGTTTTAAAATGAGTTGGTAAAATACAATTGGACTTTCATCTCGATCTTCTGTCTTAGATCTTCTAACCGTTTTCAGAACAAGAAGTGAGCCTGTTGACCTGGATTTCTTATAGACTTGTGGTCTGTAAAAGTACGGAGCTATGGGAGCTGCATCAGTCACTACCTGCAGCTTGCTGAGACACTTAAGTCAGTGGTGAGAAAAACAGCATATCTGGCAGCAGTACTTTTGTCTTGGGCTGTGGCAAAATTTGAGCAAAGATTAGCTGTGGTCCAGACTCCATAGTCTCTGTGACCATACCAAGGTTTAGGAAAGCCCGGAACTTTCTCAAGCCTTGCAGAGAGCTCCTGTCTTACCAGAAAAATGAGAGGGTTGAGCTGTGTGGTCAGGATGTGGCTAATGTGGAAGTTGTTACGGTCTACAGCTTTCCTGCTGCTGAGATCCTGTCAGTGCTAATGGTGGATTTTGTCTGATTTGTTGCTGTTCAGATTTCTAGCCTTTATAACACTTTCCCTTCTGGTAAAATATGAACTTTTCTGGAATAGTACAAAAATTAAAGGACTTTTTTTAGCATCACAGAATCGTTTGGGTTAGAAGGGACCGTAAAGATATCTAGCCCACCCTCTCTGCCATGGGCAGGGACATCTGTTACTAGATCAGGTTGCTCAAAATCCCATTAAACCTGGCCTTGGATTTTTCCAGAGATGGAGCATCCATAACTTCTTTGGGAAACCTGTTACAGTGCCTCACCACCATTACAGTAGAGAATTTCTTTCTAATCTATAATCTGAATCTCCTCTCTTTCAGTTTAAACTGTTGTCCTTTGTCCTGTTACTATAAGCCTTGGTAGAAAGTCTGTCCGTCTCTCTTCTAAGCCCCTTTCATATGTGAAAAAGCCACAGCAAGATTTTCCCAGGGCCTTCTCTTCTTTAGGCTGAATAACCCCAACTCTCTCAGCCTGTCTTCATGGAAGAGATGCTCCTCTGATAATTTTTACAGGTTTTAAATGGATTTTATTCTGAAAGCATATATTCATTGTCTTTTTTTTTGGAGATTAAGATAAATGTAAATGCTGTCTTTGCAATTACTGTCTTTCACTGTAATTATTGTTTTCCCACATCATAGTAATGGGACTAGTATAATCATATTCCCAAGAAAACCAATGGATTTGCTAACAAAATATCATCTGTATTACTTCCTCTGGGTACCTTTTTTGTTCTTTGTTGTTAAGACTGTCTTAAATGGCTTTTAGGTTAAGTGAAGGCTTTCAGTCTTGTCCATCAGAATTACTTTATCAATGACATTTATGAACGTGGCAATAGTTTTTTTTTTTTTTTAAACAAGATTGAGTAGATTTAGGCAGAAGTCTTACTTTTTTAGTTATGTGTTTCTGAAGGAGGGATTTATCCTGATTTCACTGTGATCTGTAAAGGATTGTCCATTTTTTAGCCCATTGCCTATAAATTACACCCTTACTTTTTGTAAGAAGTACAAACTGATACAGAGAAATGAAAAAGGAGATTGAAACTGGTCATAAAAGAGTTTTCAGGAACTAATTCTGTCTCTGAAAGAATTATGATTTCTGTAGAAAGAGGGATGGCAATAAACAGTTCCTGGATTATACCCATTAATTTGCAAATGCTCATTGTCATTAGTTTCTAGTATTTTCTACTTTAATCAAGTGGCCAAATCAAAGTGAGTACTATTTAGAAACCTCCGATTTCCTTGCTATTTGTTTTCCTGGTAGTAAGACAGAAAGTACAATTGTATTTTTTCCAGTCCAACCTCTCTTCAGTGGTCTGAGGTTAAGCATCTGAGGTTTCCTACAGACCCTTCAGCAACCTTTAATGCTGCCTTCCTCAGTGCTTAGTTTATTTGAGTTGATTTGGATCCTGGCTGAGTATGTATTCTTATTTTTCTAAAATATCAGTTCCATTTTCACTCTGATACATAGTGGGAAGTGGTATTTTGCAATGTTTTCTGATTGCTGGACTTTAAAAACAAATTATCATGCAATTGTGTCTTGCTGTTCTTGTATTTATAGGCATATGTATTTATCAGACTGATAGAACCCAGTGAAGGTTTCATTCTTGTTTATCTCTGTATTTACTTGTTTACTTAGTTTTGTTTTACTACCCTGCACGGAGAGGGTTATATGGCTGAAGTTCAAAACTCAGCAAGACAAATGAGTTCAGGGAAGTGGCCAGAGTTACATGACGATTACCCCCTGCGAGTCCCCGGAGTATTTCTAAAGCATTCACAAGTGCAGTTGAGGAACCCCAAGTTACTGATAGGCTTAAAGATACAAGTTAGCACTTGACTTTCTCTGTTGGAATTGTAGGATTGCCTGAGCTTCAGGGGCTGAGCATGTCTAATGTAAAAGTGAAAAATGTATGGTATTGTTACTTACTGGTTAGTGTAGGCTTTCTTCTTCAAGTATTTGCCTGAAAAATTAGTTAAGTTGAGGAGAGTTCTTGGACTATGCTGGTGAGCTAACAAAAATTCAGATGAGCTTAAAAGTTGGGTCTCTGTTTCTTTCTCTCTTTTCCCTTAAATTGATGGTTAGGAATTATAAAATTATAGAATAGTTAGGGTTGGAAAGGACCTTAAGATCATCTAGTTCCAACTCCCTGCCATGGGCAGAGGTGCCTCACTCTAGACCATGTCAGCTTCTGATTTTCTTGTGAGGGCATGAACTTTGTTGGCTTTATCTGTGTTCATAGGAGTTAGAATATATTGCTGGGATTCAGTCTACCTCAGCCTCTTTCTGAATCAGCTTGGCAAAAGCTGAATTGCAATATATGTTTGCTTTAACTGGTATGAGCCCCTGTAGCTATGCTAAAATGAGCTTTTAGCTGACATTTATGATGGTCTACAGAGGACTAAAATTCTGGGGTCCCGATTACTGAAAAACTACAGCTTCTGCAATTCAATTTATGGAAGTTAATGATCAGGTATTTGCATGCCAAACAAATATTTGTAAGTGATAGCATTTCCTGTAAGTATTTCAAAGGAAGCACTTTCTTACCTTAGTGGGGTGTTTTTTTTGTTGTTGTTGGGTTTTTTTGTGTGTGTGTGTGTGTTTTTTTTTTTTTTGTTTGGTTTTTTTTTGGTGTTTTTTTTTTTTTTAATTTGTGTAATCTGATTTTTCTACTTTTTGTGCTGGAGCTGAGGCTCCTTGTGTTTGGCAGGCTTGAGGCTCATTGGTAACTTTTGTTTTATCTTGTAGAAAAAGCTCAAAGAGAAACTGATGGGTGCATAGTCTTAAGAGAGAATAAACATATCTGTTCTTGCATTAGGTCACCTGAGGATGAGCAATAGCTTGGCAATAGGGTGCATTGGGTGGGGAAATGGGGCACTCTAATTTGCAGGAGGAGAGTTTGAGTCAAGATGAATGGGTGGGGGAGGCTGGAAAATGACATAACTGTAGGAGAATTTAAATTTCATTAGCTTAGAGAGAGTCATCCTCATCCTTCAAGAAGTATTTGTTCTTTCTGATGTTTACGCTTGGAAAAGGTGGTACAGGAGGGTGTATGTTAAAGTGCTAGCTTGAGGGGTCTGAAGTTACCTGCCTTCTGGGAGACTGCCACTGAGTATGATTTAAGTGATCCCACAATGTGATCGCTCAGCTGTAGAAGTACTTAACTCCAGAGTTCACCTCATTAACTTGAACTACTCCAGTTAAATCTGCAAGAGAGTCTGCTTCTGCATATTCTTTATATTTCATCATGAGACGGCTTAAGGCACCTTTGATTTTGCTTTGATTCCTTTATCCATTTGCTGAGTTATGCCTTGTACTTTCTTTCTGCCCCTCTCATTGCACACTGGTTTCACCAGATCTGACTTGCACAATCTGAAAGGGTTAAGTTGGTTTGAACAGCCTCTTTCAAACTGTCAGCCATACTGGGTTTCTTCTGAGTTTTTTCTGGTCTTCATTTCTGTTTTGCAGTGCTTCTGAAGTAGTGTCCAGACCGTAACTGAGGAGTTCTTTAATTTTAACTTCAGCTTTGTGTGTGTGTATGTGTTCTTGCTGAAATTCAACATTGTGTTTTGGGTTTTGCTACTTTTCCTCTTTTCTGCTTGCTGCTATTACTGGCTTAGGTCTTGCTTGTGCAGATCCCCTTGGCATACTTATTCCTTGGTTTGGCAGGAAGTTCCACTAAGGTTATTTTAATTAACAAGAATTGGGACAGAAACCTCTTTTTTTGTTAGTTGGAGCTAAAATAAGACCAATGTTCTTGATAGAACAGTGGCTTAAAAAGCTGGCAGAAGAGCAGGGGTCACAGAGGAAATCATCAGACCTTGTTAATCCTAGTATGTATCAAGTTTAACTTCCCAATATAGTGGTGAAAAGGCCACAGCCTCTATGGTTAGAGTTTTACAAGCTTACAAATTGCACAAAATTAATCTCGGGTCTTTTGTGACGGTAGTTGGAATTGGACAAATACTGACTGCTGAAGTCTGGCAGAATTTTAAAGCTAGCTAGACGGTTATTCAGAAATTAACTAGAATGCTATGCTGCTGCTAATAAGAGCTGTTTCAGCATAGGCTTCATGATATTGAGGGATTTTTGTGTGTGTATTGTTCTCATTTTGAAGTGTTGCTGCATTAGGATATTGCTGCAAAAGTCACATATCAAAAGATCCACTCAGTACTTGCCATGGAGAGTGCAGGTAGCACAGTCCAAGTGGGGGACAGTTATGTCAGGTGTCACAAAGACCTTTGGTTCTCACAGCGTCTGGTGAGGGATGCAGTTCCAAAAAATAGGAACCCAAGTTGGGCAGAGTCCACTGGGAATCTTCCTTCACAAGCACTTGCTCCTGCAGGCCCTGGCAGTTGAGGAAGCTTTGTGCCAAGGTTTTTGCAGCTAGTGGTTTTTGTTAGGCCTAGTAAAAGTAAGATGTTGCTTTTTGGTAGATTTGGAATTCTTGAAGTTGGAACTACTGTTAACATTGTTATAGGGTCCCAAAAATAAATTTCATGTAAGATGATGATGACACCAAGCTGTGTGGTTCGGTCGATATGCTGGAGGGAAGGAATGCCATCCAGAGGGAAATTGACACACTTGTGAGGTGGGCTGATGCCAACCTGGTGACGTTTAACCATGCCAAGTGCAAGATCCTACACCTGGGTCAGAGTAATCCCAGGCACAGCTACAGGTTGGGCAGAGAAGAGATTGAGAGCAGCCCTGTGGAGCAGGACTTGGGGGTGTTGGTCGATGGAAAAATGAACATGAGCCTGCAGTATGCACTTGCAACCCAGAAAGCCAACCGTATCCTGGGCTGCATCAAAAGGAGTGTGACCAGCAGGTTGAGTGTGGTGATCCTGCCCCTCCACTCTGCTCTTGTGAGACCTCACTTGGAGTATTGTGTGCAGTTCTGGTGTCCTAAACATAAAAAGGACATGGAACTGTTGGAACAAGTCCAGAGGAGGG
>JAOEHY010005983.1:0-19137 GCA_025447955.1 Psilopsiagon aurifrons | reverse complement strand
TATGAGGAAGAAATTCTTTACTGTGAGGGTGGTGAGGCACTGGAATGGTTTGCCCAGGGAAGTTGTGAATGCTCCATCACTGGCAGTGTTCAAGGCCGGGTTGGACAGAGCCTTGGGTTGCATGGTTTAGTGGGAGCTATCCCTGCCCATGGCAGGGGGGTTGGAATGAAATGATCTTGAGGTCCTTTCCAGCCTTAACTATTCTATGATTCTATGATGGCTTTTTCTGTCAAAGACCTAAGCGAATGCTTGCGTACTACATCTAGCAGTGCTGAGAGCTACATCTGTTGGCATTGATGACAGATGGAAGCTACTTGTTCCCTTCAGTTTATTCTTTCAGATTTATAGAAATTCACTTTTTCTTGTTTCTTCTTCATATAGGCATTGGTCCTTGCTCATGGAAATACATCATGTCATGTATAGGTGTGGTCATGTTTACCTCAGGATTTAATATGAGCCAATGTCAATATGCTAGTTCATATAAAATACATTTCTCTGTCTTCCTTTGCAGAGTCTCGTGCAGCCTTCCATCTTCTCCACTCCTCATCTCACCTGGTACAGTTTGTGAGAGTGTTTGCTAGCATGCAAAAAGTGGTCCTCTTTTGTCTCCAGCCCCTCTTGTGAACTCATTTCTTCTGCCATACCTGCAGTGTTACTGTGTTGTAATTGCTTAACCCTCCTTCCTTTGGATTTCTTGGAGCTACATTGTAGTCTCCAATAGCAGATTTCTTTGTCTGCACAGTATTTTTATTTGTTTCTTAGGCAGTACTGAAGCTCTTGGCACTTAGTGAACAACTGGTGAAAGGCACTTGGCCTTCTAGAAATCTGTTCACTTAAACTGCAAATTATGGTAGATAAGCTTCCTATAAAAGGTTGTTTTGTTTTGTTCTCGCCCTTTTCTCATAGGCTACATGTTCTTATGAAAAGTGATTAAACATGATGCATTTGAAAAAGCATGAAAAATCAATTGCTGAGATGAAAACTTTTTACTGTTAATTAATTTTACAATTTTTTTCTTTTTAGGAGCTTATTTGAAGGTAACAGATGTATAAGTATTTGCAGACAAAGTAGTTGTGTGTTTTTTTTCAAAGTACTCGTTCTAACTCAGACTATCTCCTGCCCTACATTAGTATTTCTCAAGGTGGCTGGGAGGGGAAGAGGCAGGAGCAGGGAGCAAAGCTGGAAGCGTAGTTGCGCTGAATTGGCTTGAGCAGCAATTAGGACACAGGAAGGTGACATGGTTTAGGTCTTTTGCTAATCCTGTCCCTACCACACACCCTTTTCTGTTCCTTAAAATTTGTTCTACCTGCAGCGTGGGTGTTCCAGGCAAAGGTATTTGAGAAATGATATGGAGTGTTGCAGGCTTGCTTTACCGAGGTCCAGAACAGTTTTTTTTTGTAATTGGGAATTGATGCATGGAATGTGGAAAAATAGAACATTTCTCCTCTGCTTTAAGTATGAGGGGTGGGATTGCCTTTTCAAAAACATTTTGAGTAGTAAACACAATATCAGAGTAGGCATTTCTTGTGTGAATGCTAAATACAAAGTGAATACAAAGTGAATATGAACATGAAAGAGTGATTCTTTTGGAAGTACTACAGAAATCAGTTTCTAGTTGCCAAGTATTGAAAACATGTTGATACTGCAAATATACAAGAAAATGTGCATGCCATGAAAATAATTTGATCAGCTCAAATTGTCTCTGGTATTTAGAACATGCAGCTTTAAAAGTTTTTATCTAATAATATTCAAATGTGTGAACTCCTACTCTTTGATTTACTTGCATACACCTACAAAATATTTTGGCAGCTAACAAGTCAGCATTAACCTTTTCAAGGCAAATTGTTTTTGAAGATACCTTTGTACTGGGCTGTATTCTAACCTTTTCTTCCTTCCTGAGCTGGCAGAAGTCTCTGCTTGCCACAGTTACCTTGCAGTATGGTGTGTGTGAAAAACTGCAGTTTGGTATAGCTAAACTAAAGAATCTTAGCGCAGAGAAGTTTTCTAGTACATTGAAAAATTAAATAAGAAACAAAAAGTGGATGGGTTGAATATTCAGTTAAATAATGCAATTGTGACTGTTGCATTTAGCTAAAGCAAACAAAATCACTGTAGTATATCTGCAGTTCCTTTGAAATGAACTCTTTGAACTCTTGCAATAGAGTGCTGGATGCTGCCTAAGCTTTGATTTGGTCGAATTTTGGTCAATCAATCAACTAGATTGAAAAAAATAGCTTTCTTGACAGTAAGCTATCACTGTGTATCAATGTTTTCCTCTCTATTCTCTGTCCTGTATTTTTACAGGACCTTTCCCAAAGCATTAGCATGTGCCAATTGTAATCTGCAGAATTTTGAGCAGCTCTTAAACACACAAGAAGTAGATTTATTTTTTTTAATATAAAGTTATATAATTGTATTTTCAGTGTGATAATTACCTGATATACCAATTCTGACTAGTTTATTTTCTTTGGATTTAGCCAACCTAAGATTATACTGTCAATTGTTTGATGAATTTTGATTTAGCCAACGTAATGAGTTACTGTCAGTTGTTTAATGAAGTCTAATTTTTTATTTTAGTTACTTAATTCAGCAATCTGTACAGAGTCTTCATATAGTAAACTTCCGAAAGTAGTAAGTAGGATCAGATCATGCAAATGCCTAACCTCTGGTCTCAGGAAACAAGTTTAAAATCGCATTACTGTATTTTGCCTTCCTAGAATTCTTTTTCCAGACAGTAGTGTTTGATTTCCTTTTGAATACTCTACAGAATCAAAATGCAGTTGTTTTGCATTCTTTTGAAATCAGGAATATCTAAGAAAACATAAGTGGGATGGTCATGTGCTGGCTTTCAACTGAGGAATTCTTAGTTGTAGCATGTACTCAATATGATATGTGGATAATTTTTTTGAGAAACAATGTTATTAAACATTCTCCAAAAGAGAGAATAACAGTGCAGAAAAAGTTGGAGAAGAGCTGGCTTTTGTTTTTCTCACTGTTGTAATCTGGGGAGTGCAGTACAGTTTTATCTTGCAAGTTGTTTGAACTGCTGGCTGCTAGTGTTTAGCCAGTGCTGAAAGCGTTGATATCTTTTACTGGCGATCAAGGCAAGGTTTATTACTGCTTGCCAATTATGAAAATATAAAATCTGACATTTGAAGAAATAGCTATTAAATTACCAACTTCAGACAAAGCTTTATTTTATTACCATCCGTCTCCTGCTCAACAGAGAGATGAGCTCTAGCATGAGGTTCTTGGTCTCTTTTTCTACTGACCCTAGAAGGAGAAAATGGCAGCTGGCTTCCTGGTTATAAGTGTAGCCTTTGTGAATTCTCTCCCTCATGCTGGAAGAAGTCTTAGTTGTGGAGACCAAAATGACCTAGCAAATTATAATCAACTACTTTAATATGTATTGAGTACACATATACAAATGTGGAAGATGAGTCCTTTTGGTCTCCTTTATTTGGAAGAATTATACAGGTGATTCCTTGTGTTTGGTGGTGGTCTTATATTCATTACCTTAGTGCTTTTATCCTGGATTTAAGTCTTTTTGCTTTTGTTGTTTTCAGAAGCAGTGAGCTCTTTTAACAGTGTAGTGAAGTTGGTTTCATGTAGACTGGATTTAGATGGATGCACATGGGTTAAAAAAAGAAAAGTCAGCTTGTTCCCGCTCATTCTATTCTATTCTGTGATTCTATATCAGGTAGTTGAACTTTGAACTTGTTTTGTCTCTGTTCACCTTAAAATGCTGGGCTGGAAACTGGCTATTGAAGAGTTGGTTCAGGGATAGACTTTGCGCATCTTTCTCAAGGGCAGTGGCATATACATCAGATGGCGGGATAGATAATAGAGCAGATATGACCTCCTGGGTTTTGGTATCCAATTTTAATGTGCTGACTGTCAGAGTCTCAGCTGACAGAGATGGAGTGGTGCCAAAACCAAAATGTTACAGCTGGTTTTGTGTCACTTCTCAGGCAGAAGACTGTATTTATTGAAAGGAATAGCTACTACACTTGTATTTAGATGCTTTCAGCCAGTGGCTTTTTAGACACTTGCAGAGCCTCAGGTATTTTCTTAAACATGCATTTCCTGGCGGTGGCTGAATTCAGTCACTGCTCTGTCCTGGAAGAGGACTTCTTTTATCTTTTTAAGACTTGTGATGCTCTCCTAGAATAATTTATTCATAAAGCATGAAGTGGTCTTAAGAATATGTAAGAATGCAAAAGCCCATGTCAGTGAGCAAAGCAGAAGCCTTCGGCTACTAATTGGGGACATTGGATTCTAACTTTTGGCAGAAATTTTGGCAATAATTCCAGGGTTTGTTTCTTGTGCACCAGAGTTACATCTGGAGCCCTGGCCATGCTACTCAGGATGTAAAAAGGGAGCCTTGCTTTTAGTGGTTGTGTGACATATCACTTAAGTACTAATTTGAACTCACATTTCAAAAGCAAATGATAGGCTTGTGAAGAAATGAAGGCCTGGGTATACCTAGAAATAAATTCAGCTGTTTAGCAACCATGCCCACAATGGCAGTTGTACTCCGAGGTCAGAGCTGGCTGGAAAAACCCCAAGCCAAAACTAAACCCTAAAACTGTGGTGTATACTAGATCTGATTTACAGTATTGTAAGGTAAAGACAAAATGGTCAACAGCCAATTGCGAGTGAAAACAGACCCTGTTTTACAGGATTTATCATATGGTGCTGGTGGCACATGATGAAGATGTTGCTGTTCTGTAGAGCTTGTGGGATGTGGCAAAATGCGTGAAGTAAATAAAAGGGAAGTCGACACTTGAGGTTTTAGAGCATAAACTTTCTGTGAGTAGTTAAAAGAAGCTAATATGCTCTGTTTATGGGGGAAAAGTAAACCACAAGCTTTCTTGTGTTGAGTATAATGTTTAAATAGCATGAATTACATGACTAGAATACACTAGAAACATTTGTTAAAATCTTCATGAGCTTCTTGGATCCTGAACTGCGGTCAAGGAGAGGAGGAAAAAATTAACTGAGTAGATTTAAACACAAAACCAGACATCAATGCTGAATTTAGTGCTCTATAGCTAGTTTTTTCAACACTACTTCATGTTAAAAAAAAATTGACTCTGCATTCTGAGTCTTTGCTTTAGAATTAATTTTAATCTGCTATTATTTCACATTAAAGTTAACAGTAAGTGCTCTTATTACTTGACAAGATGCTAAGACAATCAGCATTCTCAAAGCAGTCACAGCAAGCGTTTTCCTTCTCTTCAAAGTTTTCTAAAACTTGGAGGCAGCAAAAAGCAGGTCATGTACAACATGTCCTGACATCCTGTATGGGACAAGAGTGTCCTTTTTCTGCTTTTGGTTGTACAATGTTCTGGTGCACTGATGACTCTTTTTCCTTGCTGCTGCTTATGGGAAAGAGGTCTGAGCCTTCATTGGTACTGAGAAATTTTTTAGCTCCTTTTTCCTTCAGATGTGGGAAGAAGAAAAATGTGGGATGTTTCCTAGCTTATAGGCTCTTGGATTTTGCTGCCAGTGTTTTCTTTGCTACTTGGCAGGCTCATTTTGTTCATGCTACGAGAGGTAACTTACACCTTGGTAAAATGAGATACCTTTTACTAATTTCTGGAATCATTGAAACATGTCAGTTTAGTATTGTGAATAAGTTTTCGAAAGGAGTAAGAAATGGCCAGGAGACATGAGCCTTTCAGGCTAAGTGGACTCTCTATTCTTGTTAGGGTAAGGGCTATAAAATAGGTTTTTAAAAAACCCCAACAAAACAACAATCCAAAAAGGACTAATTCAGCATATTTAAAATGGCACCATTAGCCATTCAGAGTGTGCCAATCCTGGCAACTTTCCTGGTCAGCTTAATGCACATTGCATGCAATCAAATACCCCTTTTAATGGAGAGCTTATTTAGCTGCATAACTTGAGGAACCTAAGGTTTGAATGTTTTGGTCTTTGCATCTATTTCGTTTGTGCATCATAGGTTCCTCTGAAACAATTTCTGTATTTTTATAGAAGGTGAAGTTGGTGTTCCTTAAGAGGCAGAGTTGCATGTTACAGTATCAGAGGTCAGTCTCTCAAAGGCTTATAGTATGATAAATCAATTGTGAGTGAATATATTTGTGGGATATTTAAAAGCTGTATGCCCAGGCACATGAAAAGAGTGAGCACATTCATTCATCTCAGCTGACAATAGACTACATTTCTGCTCACATGCCTCAACATGTGCCCTTTAGAAATTCAAGTGTTTGCACACCAAATCATGTACAGAGAAATATCCATTAGTTGTATGACCCCATTGCATGTACATATATATATATATATATATGTGTGTTTGTACAGGGGTGTATATACATAGGTGTGTATACACATTTCTGAGTACAGCCCTAGCTTTGAATCGGTCTTGTATGTCTAATTTGATCATGAGATAGACCCTCTTTTGGTTCACAAATTGGGGAAAATGAGAAAAAAGCTGCAGAGAGCAGTCTTTTCTGCAAATTTGGGGGTCTGCCGGGCACCCCCACCAAATTTATCTGTTCTTGAATCTTTTCCATACTTTCCAAGTCTGTGAGTATTCTCTGTAAGCAAAGCATCACAGGTTGGAAAAAGGCTGGAAGAGTCTTGTCCTGACAAGCTGGCTCCATTCTACAGGTGGGTTCCTTCCACACGGACTAATAGGAATAAACATCATAAACTGAAGTCTGTGTGGTGAATCCTGATAGCATACTAAGTTTGTACACAGTTTCTTCTATATATATATATATTTTCAATTATTTTTTTTTACAGGAAATACTGGATAGATCGCACAATGGAGGACGGGAAGCCCGTTTGGGCTCCACACCCAACTGATGGGTTTCAGATGGGGATGATTGTGGACATTGGCACTGACAACTTAACTATTGAACCTTTGAATCAGAAAGGCAAGGTAAGTGTCTTGCAACCAAAGAAGCAGATAAAAACTTACAAAAACTATTTTACCTGCAGGCCGTATCTTTGCCAATATCTGCAATTATATACAGCCTGAAAGAGTGGAAGATCAGTTTTCTCTTCTAAGTTTGGCTAAGGGTCTTCAGCTTTAGCTTGCTTTGGAAATGAAACGTTCCACTGATTACAGGTACATGCATGGTAACTGACAGAAAGTCAGTTATCTGCATGTGCTCATGAAAGTGAGGAGAATTGAATCTACATAGCCATTTGATTCAGTATTACATGCTTTCTTCTCAGCTAGAGACTGGTTAAGAGTCCACTGTTGAGATCAGTTTCTGTCTTTTCGCACATAGAGAGTGTCCTGCAGGAGCATACTAAGCTCTGGTTTAGATTAGAATTAGTCTCTTTACTGTTAGATTGATGAAGATTGAGAGATGAAGCCTTTAACTTCAAGTACCTTAAGAAGTAACACAATGTCAAACAAAGGTCCTATGGAATTGCTTCATAAATTAAAGGTAAAATGTAACTTTTAAAATGAAGTCATGATTCTAATTAGTGTTTTCCAGCTGCTTCATTTATCATGACATCTTTCAGATTCAGTATGACATAATTAAATGTAAGCTTTTACTGGTACCAGCTTGTATCTATCAATTATCCTAGTTCAGATGGTCAGCATTTTGGTTTTTAGTAGCTGGAATAAGATCAGACACTGTTGTAAAAGTTGTGATTCTGGTTTTGTGAATATGTGGTATGTACCCTTCCTAACTTTTTTTTTCTTGTCCCTTTCTGTATCTTCAGGTACGGAAAAGACAAAACAGTTTTTGTTAACTCTTTTTTTTTTTTTTTAATGTCAGCAATAGTAGAGAATGTCTTGTCACAGGACAAAAAGGTTATGCAGCAGTCCTTCCTTTCAGGGGAGGACTGCTTTTTTCTGCATCTTGGAGAGGAAGCTGATTTTGCTTTCCTTAGAAATACAAAGCAATTGTAATGTCTGACTTTTTGTGTGTGTGAGAGAGAAGGTCTGCAGGTTTCGTAGTAGCAGTATGCATTCTTCAGTTTGGGGAAGAGCAAAATTACACAGGCATAAATGTTAAATATTTCAAAGCTATGGCTAAGTAGTCTTTAACTGCTTCAGTGATTTTAACCCCTACCTCTATTTCTGTTTATATTCCCGAGTGATTCTGATGTTACAAAGAGCAAAATCTGTATACTGAAACTGAAACAGGAAACAAGCAGATTCCTGAGTTGCTCTTTATTTCTGACATATGTTCATTTCAGAGAGCATATTAAGAAAAAAAAAGAAAGAAAGATATTAAAATACAAATATTTTGCTTTATGATTCACAATGAACAATCTCTTTTGTTTAAAAAATATGTTATTCTGCTATTGGCTGTTTTCTTAATTTAAGCAGATCAATTAAGGACCTAATGTTCCCTCATCCAAGAGAACAAACACTTCACAGTTTAAATACCATGGAGATTACAGTCCTATATCTCTAATCATCAAACTTCCTTATATTAATAGAGGTGAAGTAAAACATTTTCTCAATTACTTTCTCAGGCTTTTCAAGGTGTCATTAATTTTTTTTGTATTGAAATGTTTTTTATTGCTTGTTTTCTTTTAAAGTTGACTCTGTTCTTATGCGCTTAGAACATTAATTTGAAGTAGTCAGCATTAATACCCATGATTATCAACTTTGTTTACATAAAAAGATAGTTCAGAAGTGCTCTTCAGTCAGAAGGAGTGATCCAGCAGCTCTAAGAGTTGCCCATGATAATTACAGGGAGGAGAGGAGTAAGCTGATCTTGTAAACATATCCGGGCAGTGTAACTTATTATTATTTTTTAATCTGGGTCATTAACATGTCATACATATTCTCTGTAGGTGCTGGTAGTTTACCAGAGATCACAGGTAGGAAAGGAAATGTGTATGCATATGTTTGATTGTTGCCTTTTATACCACTTAATGGTATAAAGTATATTGTTAATAACTGCAATAAATGCTGCAAGGCAGCACTTTCATGGTGTCCTAAAATCTTCCCTGCTTTCCCTACCCACAGCTAGCTCTGGCGTTGCACAGTAGCACCCTCTCAGCTCTGCCTGCTGAGCTGTACGTGACACAGCAAACGGGGTCAGAGAATGGATCCACCTTAAAAAGGAAGAAGTGGAAAGTTTTCAGGACGACAGCAAGCAGTGGCAGGAAGATGGAAGACAGGAGGCCAGTGTGGCCATGGGTTGCTTTGTATTATGAAACCAAGTTACGCAGTCCAGACTGTGTCAAGTTGTCCTACATGCTGATTTACTTATAAACCAGCAATAGCAGTTTTGGGTACCACAGAATTAACAACAGCATTTACATTTCCTTGCAAAGGCTGGGTGTCTAAAGAGAGGTGAGGAACTGAGTCACCCAGCTTGCACTGTACAAAGAAGGGTAATCCAAGCTGTAGGAGCGTGTTATCAGAACAGAGGTTGCATGGCAGGAGCTACTCCCTGAAAACTAGATCATTGGCTTGCAAGGCTGATAAGTGCCAAGACAGGAAAGAAAACAGAGAAACTGGAGAGTGGTTTGCTAATGAGCGTGGTCCCACCTAGGACCACAGGGCTGGCAGCCCTGTCCTGTGCCCTACAGTCACACAGTGTAAAAGGGAGGAGGTGGGTAGAAAGGCAGGCAGTTAAACTCAATAGGCTTATGCTTCTACTTGGAGTGTACTTTTCTGGATTTACTGGGAATCCTAACCTCAGATCCTGTTGCATATACCTTATTTTGTTTTGTTGCTTGATGCTGTAGCAGGGAGAAGGTAAAGGCAGTGAAACTGGCAAACAGGCAATTTACTCTTTTCCTGGAGGTAGCAAATCTAAGTAAAGCCATGGGCAAGAGATGCCTCAAAGGGACTTGCACCCTAAGATGCCATCCTGAGACCCTCGTGGCACTGAGGAGTGAAGGGCAGCATTTCATAGACCTTCAGCAGTAATGAATTTCTGGCAGTCATGGGGAAGTGTGCTTACTAATATCCCTCCTGCCCTCCCACTGAGCATCATGGCGTGGCTCTGTGCTGGTTCTGAAGGGTTGTGGTAGGGCTTTATGGGGCACCTGCTCTGATATGCTCTGAATAACTAGAAAGGTATTTTTCCAGACTAAGTATAAATGAATAAATGTACTTTGAAAGTAAGGATCAGAATGTCCAAAGTTCACTGTTTCAAGCTAAGGGCTGGGTTTGCTGTTTGTTGGGGCTTTTTTTTAGCAGTTAGGGCAGCTTGCTTGCACAAATGAGACATGTTCTTGTCCGTCTTAGGCAATGTTTTGTACTGCTTTAGGTTGGTCTGTGAAATACAGCTGAGAGTAAGGATGTCTTCTGTCTGTATCTGGAAGGTATAAAGGGAGGCATGGTTACACATATTGGATTACATGGTAGAAAGAAGATCCTGCTTGAATGGAAAGATATAATTTTTCAGTCATCTGGTTTCTGGGAGAATAGTTAAGATTGCCATGGGATTTCAAGGGCTGCTTCATTACAAAGAGGAAAAAAAACCCAAACCCAGCCCCTACAAAAAACCCTAAACCCACTCTTTTGCCTCCTGAGTCCACTTTATTGTCTCATAACATTAATAACTTCTCTATTTTCTTAGAATAAATTTGGCTAAGCTGTGCCTTAATACAGAAGTCTTCCTCCAAATGCCTGAAGTATTTCCTCTTTGTAATAAATGCCTGTTTCAAAAAAGGGGACAACTTGGTAGAGAGTTTTGTGGATAATTTTTTATTGATAGACCTGTGATACCTTGCCCATTTTGCTACTTATTATATTTTAACAGTAATTGGTAGTACTTGGAGCTTTGCACATCTAGCTAGCATACTTGCCTACATAGCAAATAATCACCTTACATAAAGCAGTAGTCCAGCTGTAACACACAGGAATGAAATTCTTTGCTGACGTAGTTGAAACTGGCTTTCACGTTCTGATCTAGAGAAGTCCAACAGAAGAAGCATCAGCTTTCAGATAAGCCACCTTCATATTGCTTATTTGGTTTATCACTTCTGAAATACTCTAGAAATTAATACACAATTCACACTGAGTGTAAGAAATGAAGAAGGAGAAACCGATGAACTCTCTTTTTTTTTCATTGAATTTTATCTTGAATCAGAAGGCTGACTGGTGAGCATGTTGAAAAACCTCTTCCTTCCTCTTCTGGGATAGATCTGGTATGGCTGGCTTTAAATCCATGAAATGTTAAAACCATCCGAGATTTGTGAAGGTCTTGCGGAATAACTGGGTATTGTGTTTGTTCTCTCCTGTGAAAAAAAATTGTCTTTGTTAGTGGTTAAACGTGGGTTGCACATAAGCAGATGAGAAGTGAAGTTTGATTTTTCATGAAGTCAGTCATACTCTTTTTAAACTTTTCTGCTGTTTCATGCACAGGGAACCAATTACAAGGGAAACTTGTGTTCAAATACATCTTTTCCCAATGAGGTACACATTTATCATTGAGAAAATTGCAGAGAAAATTATTATGATAGTATGTTCTAACTGTAAAGTGAGAGGGAGGAAAGGGCAGGGGGCTCCCTGCCCTACTAAAACTCTGAATAGCAGCTGGCAACTTTCTGAGGTAGATAAAGATACTCAGTTCCTCCCTGTCTCCACCAGTCTCTGATAAAGGCTATTTCAGAGGAGGCTGGTCTGATGAATGTTCACATAGAATCATAGAACAGTTAGGGTCGGAAAGGACCTTAAGATCATCTAGTTCCACCCCCCCTGCCATGGCCAGGGACACCTCCCACTAAACCATATCACCCAAGGCTATGTCCAGCCTGGCCTAGAACACCGCCAGGGATGGAGCATTCACAGCTTCCCTGGGCAACCCATTCCAGTGCCTCACCACCCTTACAGTAAAGAATTTCTTCCTCATATCCAATCTAAGCTTCCCGGGTTTGAGTTTAAACCCATTACTCCTTGTCCTATCACTACAGTCCCTAATGAACAGTCCCTCCCCAGCTTCCCTATAGGCTCCTTCAGATACTGGAAGGCTGCTATGAGGTCTCCACGCAGCCTTCTCTACTCCAATGTAATCAAGCAGCTCTGTTTCCCTTAGGAAAGCTTTTTGTGCATATTTTCCTTCATTAGATCCTGATAAAGGGATAACAAAGTGCAATTTATTATGGCTGTGAATTGCATACTTCATGATAACTTTGTAGGGAAGGGATATTGTTTTCCTACTGGCATCAACTAGTTCTGTTCTGAGACATTTTTAACCTTTATCACTTCAAAGAAAGTTGGAATTTGTGGTGGCTCATGATGACGTAAGCTACAAGAGCTCACGTATTGTGTCTGTAGTAATGAAGTGATGATGAAGTAAGATGCTGTCTTGCTCCTAAACTTCCATGTAAGATGTTTCTCTTGGGACTGTTTTGCTGAGTACAGTGTTAAGCAAATATGTTTGTTTATTAAGGTTGTTCTTCAGATCCAGTTGGATGCCTTTTCAAATATTAGACTAGACTTCTTGTCTCTCTTTGGGGGAAAAGGAGACTGTGCCTGTGGCAGCATGGCGGCTGTTGTTTTTGATTGGTACAACAGGGTTTTTGTTCATTCATAGGTAGCTCAAACAAGCTATTACTACAGTAAAAACAAAGTATAATTAAACACTTACCTCTTACAATAGGTATTTTTGTGCAGATGCTATAATGCGTGTGTGTGCTAGGATGTTTTTCCTTCCTTTTTACAACAATATAAATTATGATTTCTGGAGAATAAAGAAGAAACAATGTCGCTTTTGTTATGATTTTTTTTCCAGCTGGATCTGAACACTTGATAAATGGCTGTTTTGTATAACTGGAATGCAAGGGTTGAAGGAAGGTTTTGGTTTATGTTAGTATTGATTTACTGAAGGAACAAAACCAGCGAGCAACAACCAAAGCTACGGTATTTGGCGATACAGAGGATACTATGTATTGAACTTCTATATTATAAGTAGGAGTGTTTTAAAACAGCATATAATGACAGCACAGGCCTTCGACTGTGTAATTTGGTTTTAATTCTTAGTGCTGCTTTGGAGAGCTGAGGAACCTGTCCTTTACAATGCTGTTCCCTTTCCAGTACTTTTTTTTTATCCTTAATTTTTATACTACACTATATTAGAATATAAAATTTGGCATTTAGCATCAAATATTAATGCAATAAAACATGTATTACAGTGACTACATTTTTATAATGTAGTGTAGCCATGTGAATGCAGCCGCGCTTATCTCTGACTAGTAACTCAGTAAAATTTCCAATGCTAAAGTATAAAACCAGCAACTTCATTTTAAATCACACACAGTCACAGTGCATTCAGTTTTATCATTGTATCCAGACATCTTGTAACTGTTTCTATTTTTATGGAATTCTGACAAGTTAATATTTTTCATCTAACAGACTTTCCAGGCTGCTATCAATCAAGTGTTTCCTGCGGAAGAGGACAGCAAGAAGGATGTAGAAGATAATTGTAAGTTATGAATGTTAAAATAAATTATGCATTTGGAATATAAAAAAAATCTGCATAGAGGAGAATATTGTTTCCTTACAAGCTTCCTGTTTCTTCCTTCTAGCTGTCACTTTGCTTCTTTGCTTGAATTTATTTATGAGCTCTACTAGTCCTTTAAAGTTCTTAAAGGAAGCCCATTTTAAATATCATTTATTGTGGCTTTTGGTTTTCAAACGGACACCTTAGAGGAATTCATAGTGACATTATTCCCACTTAGAACTGTTACTTCATATATATATATCAGATATTCACCTAACTGCATCAGGATCAACTGCAGTCAGCATTATGGGGGTTAAATTTATCTTTTATAATGCAGCAAAACGATTAGTTTATCAGCAGTTGTACCGCATGTACAACATTTTCCTGCATGTCACCCATTTCTCAGATAGCATTCCCGTGGAAGCACAGGTAATGGAAAAATAATTTTAGGATAACCTTCCCAAAACTGGACACAGGAATTTGGACCCATTGGGGCCACTGGAAAGGAAAGAGATTATAGTGAATCAGATATAGAAGTACTACTGGAGAGCAAGTTTTGAGGTGAACTTGTGTAATAAACTTCAGTGTTGATCTGCAGGGCTTTTATTTAGTTAAATATTTTATAGCTATATGTGTGGACACAAATGCACAGTATTCAAACCTGTAGAGAGGAGAGGGGAGTATTGAGTGAGGTCTAGCATCAGCTTATAGGGAACTGTTACGCATTTTGCTGACGTTGCTCTGTGTGGACAAATCACAGAGATTTTCCTGTCTTGAAAAGCTCATGAAGGAATGCTTTTAAATGCTTCCTATGGTGTTTACTGATTGGTGGAGAGATCTACCTTTGTAAATGGTAGGCAAAAGTGTCTTCTATTGTTCTTCATTTAAAATAGATGCTAGGACTTTGAAAGTTGTTTAGGTTATTTAACCACAATTCCTGTTTTGGAATAGGGGTTAGTCTTTATATCCCATGACAGGAAATACAGCTGTTACAGCTGCTCCATAAGGAGCATGAGACCTGGGGCTTATGGTCTGGCTTAGATGGTGTGGTGTCGTTACAGGAAGAACCAAGCTGGTAGCCTTGTTTCCAGTTGCTTATAATTTTACAAACATTATATGGGTTGAAAATTTTCAAAGCTGGCATCTGTACTGTCTATGCATGATGATTGTTAGGGAAATGTATTTAATCTGTGCATTTGTCACAGTGATTTTACATGTCCTGACAGGTCCTCGCACCTTAGGGTCCTAGTCAGAAATTGAAATTTGGAATCAGATTATGAATATGATTTGAGATTCCAGCAAAATTCAATTAAGTTAAACCACTTCCTATCAGAGAAAGTCTTCTTTGTCTTGCTGAGTAAAAAAACCCTCAGAAATGCTTTGTCCAGTAATCTTTTCTGTATGAAACATTTTTTTTTAGAACTTTCTGACATAGTTGAGGTTTATCTCCAGGATATGTGAAAGTTCATTTTCCTTCTCTGTAAGAGAGCATTTGTGCTGAGCATCACTGATCTTTAAGGAAAAACTTCATAAGTACTGAGTGCTGTCAGTCTTTCTTTGTAATACTGCTCTGAAAAATCCTGAAAGACTAGTTAATAATATACTTAGCATTCCAATCTATGCATTAGAGATTAACTTCCTTCTGGGAAGTGATTTGCTGAAGTATTGCTTTTTTTGCACCCTTAGTCTTCCATATTCCACATGAGCTAGCTGCAAGAGGCACCTTTTTGAGAATCTAGCCTTCCTTAAATGTGAACTTTCAGTAGATACTGGAAATAGTACAGAGACAAAGCATTTACTGCCTGTTTCGGCGGGGTTTTTTTGTGTGTGATTCACACTCATCTGTTTCCCTCAAACTGTACTCAGTTCTGGGGGGGTTGTCACCATATGTGTAAATTTTTTCTTTTTTTTTTTTATGGCCAAGAAGAAGATTTTTTAAAATTTTGTTTGGGGGGAAACAATTAAAAAAAAAAAATGACAGGGGCAGGGTATCAGAGAAGAATCTTAAAAAAGGTCATTTTAGAGATGCAGAGCCTTGCAAGTACTTTATAAAATTATTTTCCATACAAACCCTGCTTCATTGGCTTCATCATGCAGAGATGCACCAATATGAGTAAATTTGACATTGATATTTTGTAGCTTTTAGTGGCCGACTTTGCTCCTATGAACGCTGTGTGTGTGTGCATAAGTAAATATATGGACTACAAAATGCGCATATGTATTGCATTTAGGTTATATTTAGGCATGAGCCATATGAACTTTCAGAATTCTCTCTCCGGTGACTTTTTTGGTTCTGGATGTGGATGCCTCTTTAAAGGATTTATTCTGAAGAAGATGCATTTCAAAGTTGCTGACATAAGCCTTAGTTTACATCTCTTCAGTGAAGGCAGTGATACTCCTTCAGTAGCAATCTCCCATTATGCACCAAGTCTGCAGGTGTAACTTCTTTAAGGACTTGCAAAGAGAGTACTGGGGAAGTACTGAAACCTGGAGTCCTCTGTCCTTTAGTTAATTATCAAGTTTTCATTAGGATGCTTAACTGATGACTGTTTCCTCTAAAACGTCCTGCAAATCCTGAGAGGTTCTTAGGAACACAGAGTCAAGGGAGATGATTGTTTCTGAAGTGTGTGTAGACAATTACTATATAGTAGTTTCTCAACTCAGTATTGAGAATCCAAATGACTTGAAAAATTAACAGACTTCACAAGTTAACATCCTGTTGCCCCCAAGACATACACAAGGGGAGGAGATTTTTTTCATTAGAGCAAGCAGGAGTTTCTGTTTCTGGCCCATTTCCTTTTAATGTCTCTTTCTCTTGGGATGACCTCATTAAGAGAGGTGAAGGTGGAAAGAGGTCTGTGGAGGAAATCTGTGGTCCCAGAGCCATTTTCTCAGCTGTGTGGACTGAGTATACCTGGGGAGGGGGGGAGGAGAAGTTCTGCTGTGCTGTGTGGTTCTGGGTGCCTGGGCTCTGTTGCCTCCTGAACCAGTGACCATGAAGTTAGGGGGGACAAGTAGGTCTGCTGAGGTGATCGGGGCCAGCCTGCTGCTTCAGGAAGGTATCATGCACAGGCTCAATTACAAGGCTGTTGTGATACAAAGGGAGATTTGCTTAGTGTAAAGCTGAAGTGTGCCTTGTATGCCTCTGCCAACACTGAGATGTGCATGCAAGGTATTTTGTGGAGGAAGACGGTTTCTTCAAAGCAATCCAGAAGCTGCAAGATCTTTTGGGAAGAGTGAATGATTCCAGCTATTCTGCAAAACTCATTTAGTCATGTGAGGAAATGAAGGGCTGTTGTTTGGTGGAGCTACAAGCCAAAGGGAGGCTGCAAATGGCTGCTGAACCTTCCTCTGCTTCAGGCTGGTCTGGTGCAGGTGGTAGGAGGCAGAGCCACAGCCGCTCCTTGGTCTGCTGTGGGATGAAGGATAGAAGGTTGAAACCAAAAACACAGATGCTCTTGAGAAGCTCCCATTATCCTTTGCCAGTATCTTTTGGTTCAGTGGGAGGAGTGCTGAAGGAGATGTTAAGAGCTACGTACTGAGCTTCATGTGCAGGGCAACGTTGGCTCCAGGTCATAAGAGGTGGTGGCCCTTGCGCATATGTGTAAATAAGTTGGAACACGTTTTTCTCTGCTGGAGCCCTCAAGAAAAGGCATTGGTCCAACTTGAGAAAAAAATCTTTTGGTCATTATAGATGGGAGGTGCATATGTGGCCTTCATATGAGGAGGAGGGCACCAGTTACTATTACAGGCACAGTGCTTTCTCCATCAACAGTTGCCAGATGTATACAACTTTTTAAGCGTCACTGATACTGTAATGTTTACCAGTATGGTAGTCAGACAGTTGTAACTATACAAAGTTGAAACTATACTATACACTGCAAGGGGATTTAGCATATTTGAAAATGGAGGCTGTGCAATGAGTAGTACCCTTGGTTGTTTTATTGATAATGTTTTTGATATTGTTACAATGGGATCTGGTAATGGCCTCTGTAATTAAGGCTGCTGACACTTTCTGGTCCTTTATAGCTGAAAGCAAGGACCAGCTTTGCCGGAAAGTGAACCTGTATGGTCTGAAGCTTTCTGTGGGTACCCACTCACTGCCTTGAGCTGCCTGCTTGTAACATTTCAGCAGAGCTGGTTCAATTATTTTATATTAATGAGCTAAGGAGGAAAATAAAGCTAGGTTCTGTGTTAACTTTTACCCCTCCAGAAGTTTCTTTGAGGAGGCCTAGTAGCAACAAAATACAGTATTGAAACAGAAAAGGTTGTTTTATGCCTGGTGTTGCAGTCATGCCTTGTGGCCACCCTCTACAGTGGCCAGCAGTTACTCTGAATATTAGGTGGCATTGTCATGCTGGTACTGTGGCTGAGTTTGAAGAAGGTTGCTGGAAGAAAGGAAACAGCCAGCATTAAGGATTTTGGAAGGCACTGGTTTCTGTAGTTATGCACTGGAGTGGAGGGTGACACACCACGTTTGTCTGCAAGGCTGGTAAAAGGGAGCTTGTGCTGAGCAAGGCGTGTTGAGACTCGTGGAATCTGACTCTGTTCAGCAACATTCTGTAACTCCAGTTGTACAGCATAGAGCAGGTCTGTCGTTTTTAAACAGTATATTGAATCAGAAGTTCTGCCTCAAGACAGAATAAAGAAATTAGGATTAGACTGTAACTGAGGAGAGGGAAAGTAAAATTCTCCTTAATCCTTAGATTTGATTTTTTCAGCTGCACACAAAGGTAGTCTCGAGTTCTAAATGGTATATGATTGTCTTCTACTTGCAGGTTCCCTTATGTATTTAAATGAGGCCACTCTCCTTCACAATATCAAAGTGCGATACAGTAAGGACAGAATTTACGTAAGTATTACGTAGCATAACAACCAGCCTAATGATGCATGTTCTTTCAAAAAATCAACAAAACCAGTGTTTGCAATTCCATTTTTTTCCTGTAACTGGACAGAAATGGTAACATTGGAAAGTCAGGTGACTTTCGGATTATTTTCTTTTTTTTTTTTACATTATACTTGAGATCTAATCACATTTACCACCCGTTAATGTTGGCTAGTTTTTACCAGGCGGAGCAGTAGTTTTTTTCTCTGCATAACTGTTCATGTGCTACCACAGTACAGCATTGTATCACAAATGTCTGTTCCTGCAGGTAACTTACTTTGCCAGTAGAGTAGCTGTTAACAAAGATGGTTTTCTTTCTTCATTATTTTTGAACGAAGCAAACAGGTGCTGTCTTTGGCACCTCCTAGCTCAGATGTCCATCTTAATCTTTTATATTGCTATCAAATTGCCTAATTGTACTTAATGAATTCTGACTAAATTACATTTTGTCCTTGCTGTCTGCCCAGACACTGGCAGCTGTGAAATACAAGAATGATAAGAGTTTTCTTTCTTTCTTTCTCATTTTTTTTTCCTAACAGAAAGCTAGCTAGTGATAATACAAAACAGTTTTACATATTTTCAAGTGTCTTGTGTTAAAATAATTAACTTTTATGTTAGCATACTGCTCAAAAATGAATTGGAGTTGAGGCTTTTTATATAAATATAAAGCAGTTGTTTTTCTTTGTTGCAGTTAACTTTACATAGCTATAAATTCATTATGGCTCAAGATCAAGCACCAGCTTTAAAATAAATGAATAAATATGACCATTTGAATGCTATTCTGGAAAAATAATAATTAAAAAAAAAAAAAAAAACAAAAGAAAGTGAAATTCTAAATGTAACTGGTTA
>JAOEHY010005982.1:0-19133 GCA_025447955.1 Psilopsiagon aurifrons | reverse complement strand
CCCTGTCCATGGCAGGGGGTTTGGAACTAGATGATCTTAAGGTCCTTTCCAACCCTAACTATTCTATGATTCTATGAATCTATGATTCTAGGATTCTATATACTTGATATGGAAATGCAAGGGGCTGCATTGAACTGTATTTCTGTTCTTCTTTTTGTCTATTCAAGTTCTGGATTGGAGTATGAATTAGATCAGTGCAGTTCCATTTTTTTGTCCTTTTAAGATAAAAATCCTTGTTCATACCCTTTGATTTTGGGGATCAAGCTTCCTTGATTTTTATTGTTATGAGCATTGCATAGCAAGTATGTCCCTCCCAGCTTTATATGGTGAATCTATTTTGCTGGGAAGACCCTGTTTTTTCTGATATCCTACATGTAGGAAGGCCCTTCTGTTGTATTTCCTTCTTTAGTTTGTTATTCTGTGTTGTTTACTGATTAGCACTGGTTGGCTGATAGTATATATCCCAGAGCAGTTGTGGTTTTTTGTTTCACGAAGGTGATTTTTTAAAAGACTGGTGTCAGCCAAGGGTTGAAGCTTAAAGAGCCAAAAGGAGAGGTACTGAGAGAGGAATGACTGTTACGTTGCATGAAACAGCTTTTCCTTTCAAAGTGCAAAAGGAAGAGCAAATCTGCATCGAGACCAAGAATGTACACTTCTGCTGGTCAGGAACAAGCTAACTCCATGCTACCACAGAATCAAGGACCTCAGCCAACAGCATTGCTAGAGACATGATAACATTGCATGAGAGCAGCAAAATGAGTAGATCAGCTTGTGGTCCTAGTCCTCAAACCATGCTTGCTTGGCAAGTCGGTGACTGTTGTCTGCTGTCGACTTGTAATCTGTCATAGCCACATGAATATGGTTACCTTTTCTGTTGTGTGATTTATTGCTTCTGATGGTGTGCTGCAAATGGGAATAAGTTTTATTCAGTCATAATTGTGGATGTAGTTTGGAGGAAGGCAGGGGGTAGGGATGGGGCCAACACAGTGTTCTTAGCTAACTGAGCAAACTAATAGGTAACTTCCAGAGACTGTAATGAAATTAAGAGTGCAATATTATCTCACTGTGTCTCCAAGCATCTTGATGTGTTAGTATGGTTTGTGGCTTTTGGCAACTCTGTAAGAAACTAGAGTTGTTCAAGAGTTATCCTTACGTGTTCATTTCCCTGTTGGTTTGTTGCAGTCAGCAAATTTTTGAGATGGGGAAAAGAAAAGCTGAATTGTGATGAGTAACTTGTATCGTCACAAAATGCAAATGTGCATCATGGAGATAAGCTGGCATTGTTTTCAAAGCTAGTGCTGACAGTACTTCAGAATTAAGCACCAAGTGGTGTAAGTGTAAATGTGATGAAAAAGACGGCACAGTTAGTGCAGAAGAAACATTCTTTGTTTAATATAGCGCTGTATCTTTCTGGTAACGCTACGTAAGCCCCAGATCCAGGTCCATTGTGTACTTGCAACTTTATGCTGTAAGGGATGAGCTTAGTTAAAATTAGTGGTAACATGGGTAACACTGAAGTAAGTTCTGCACATTTGGTTTTCTAAAAAGAGAAGCCCAAACAATGAGGGTTTTTTTCCCCCTTTCACACAGGAACTGGAGAAAGCTGTTCATGGGGTTAATTTTTCAAGGAGTACTTATTCAAAGCAGTAGTTGCAGGCTTGTGAAATTACAGCCATTTAAATGGGGAGAGAAAGAAAAATCAAGAAAGCAACAGTGCAGCGCAATGATGCCCATGTAGAGATGGGCTATTTTTGTGGGGAGGGCTGCAAGGCTTCTCTGTCTCTTTGACTACAGTTATGTGAAATAGGAAGGCCCTCTGAATGTAGGTGATAACCTCCTTTCCCTTGGGCATGCTGGTATTCTGCTCTACGGATAGTGACTTAGATAAAACACAGACTTTCCTTACTGTAAAGGGAGTTTACAAGAGAAGGTAAATCTTTCTGGTTTGCTCTTAATATTATTTTATGCTGTTGATGAGCACTGTCATTCATAGTAAGAGGAATTTATATTCTCAGGATACTTTGCCTCACTTAAAGTAGACACTGAATAAACTGAACTATGTAAACATGAACATGCTTAGCACAGTTTCAGAGTGACTGCAGAGTCAGGATCTGCCATCTTTGGGTTGTTTCTCTTCTGCTTTTGTGGCTGTTTCTCTGAAGTGTTAGTCCTAGTTAATGCATCTGTGTCTCTGTGGCCTACTTAAAACCTGGGGAGTTCCTGATGTTGCTTTTCTACCAACTGGTGCTTTTTTCCTAAGTAAACAAACCAAGAAATCTTAAGTTTTGTGTAGGTAAGTAACATGTCCATGTCTTCTATTCCTGAATCATTTACTAAGTGAATAACTGAACTCGGTCTCGGTCTTCACTTTCGGGTGGGGGAGGGCAACGTCAGAAAAAGACTTTTACATGGTTTTAGCTAGCTTCCAGGTTGCTGAAGATGGCTTGCTAACGTGCTCTTGATTTTGAATTCTGCTTCTCATTCAATTCGTACAGCAGACAAATGTGAGGAGGAAGGCTACTCAGTGTGGTAGCATGCAGTTATGTTCTATGTTGTGCAGATTTCACATGCATTTTATCTATTGAACAGAAAGACATGAGTGAACACAGAATGCTGTTACCTTTTAACTGTGGGATATAGTAATAAATTGAAGACTGTGGGTGCAGTACAGTAGAGTTGCATCTTTGTCTTTAATGGTTCCTCCAGTACAAGCTGGAAAAGTAGGTGCTAGCATCCATGCACAGATTGGCCTTTTAAAGGATAAGGACCGCATGTATTATACCATTCCTCCATATGAATTAATTTTACAGTCAAGGGGTAGTGTCTTGGTCCTAGCTTAGGAATATGGGGGCAGAATTCACTTAGAGCTTTACTGGAAGGCCATGTTCAAGGCCAGGTTGGACATAGCCTTGGGTGATATAGTTTAGTGGAAGGTGTCCCTGCCCATGGCAGGGGGGGTGGAACTAGATGATCTTAAGGTCCTTTCCAACCCTAACTATTCTATGATTCTATGATTTTATTAGTGTAATACAGTATAATTTTTCATTTACTAAAACAATTTAGATGGCGTACCATACTCATTACTGCTTTCTCAAATATATACGAAGGGTTGTGGACACTGTTTTCCTGATGCTAACTTGGCTTTAAAAAAGTAAAATGTTAATTCCAGAAGCACAAAGTAATGTTTTTTCCTGGGCAGAAGATGGAAGTTTGGAAGTTTCAATGACAAAGTAATGGCACTTATTTTGAGCTGGCTTTTTCCATGTAAAGACACATATCGGCTTTTAAAAGTGATTACTGTATTGTCTTCGGTAGTATAACATAAAAATTTATGTCAGTATGGTTAATGTTTTTAAGTAACAGAGGCAATTACCATTAATATAAAACATATCTGAACAGCATCGAAACTATACTGATTTCAGTTTAAAAGTAGGTCTGTTTTAAATTTAAGTCCTGCTGTGGTTGGCATGCAGAGAGGAACACCTGTCTTGGCTCTGGTGGTGAGTTTAGTAGGAATGGAAGTGGATGCCCCATTGAGTATGCCAAGTTTGAGCTTTTGTTTCTGATGTGCCTGTGTTTATTTAATTTGGGAAGGTGCCAAGATGCTCTCTGAAGCTGAGTGGGTCTCACTACCTGTGTACAGTATGTGCCTAGCTGTTTGCTATCCATATGCTCTTTTTGGATGCATACAATACATGTGTAACATGGATACACACACCATTACAGCTGCCCCTGGGTACTGCATTGTCTATGAGCCTCTGGAGTGGGTGAGAAATGAACATGGTAATTCTGAATTTCAGTGCGTGCAGATGCTGTAATTCTGTCATTTTCTCTGAGACACTGGGGCAGGATGCTCCCAAGTGCACATTTCAGTGATGCCATGGTCCTTCAGGGGAGCACATTTTCAAGTGTCAGATATCTGCTTCAGAGGATCTCTCAACCAGATACCAAATGCTGCTGCTGTTGCTTGAACTTCTTTGAACTGAAAAGGAAACACATTACATTGTTCTTCACAAAGCAGAAGGAAGTAATTTTGTATGAAATGTTAATAGTAAATATGTCAAAAATAAGTCTGCCAACTTGTGTTTATCAAATGTGATCTAACGTTTAGACTTAAAAGGTAATTATGGGGTGGGATGAATCTTCCTTTTTTTCAGCTGAGGTTTCTATGAAGGCACCCAGGAGTAAGGTTCCTCATGCTCTAATCATCTGTGGATCAGGGGAGATATCGTTACCCAGTATTTGCTGTGCTAACCTCTGTTGCCAGAGTGGGGGCTTTGCTGGGACTGTGTTTGCTCTGAGAAAGATGAATTTGAAGTGCAGGTCAGGAGGCACATGTTCCTCTTCCTTCCTCCCACTCTCCAGAAACCACAAACCCTTTTTGCAGAACCTGTGTGTTCCCTCGATTAATAATTGCAGCAGGTTTAGGAGGAGACTTTTGCTGCCATCAGCAAACTGGAATGTATTTTGCCTGCCTACCAGCATACTTAGGGAATAACTTATGACATCTTAATTCTGTTGGTCAATTTTACAAGGAATGTGGAAGGTCTGAACTGCAGTGAACGCAGTGAACACAACATGGAAGGTCCTGTTGTGTTGGATTTCCTAATAGAGCATGCAGCCTCGTTGCATTCTCTGATTCACTGAGAGAGCTGCTGACATCCATACTCCTGATGCCTTTTGCCATCAGTCTTTGAAAACAAAGCATAGTGCCAGAGATTATGCTTTGAGAGATCATCTGCTGAGATCATGCTTGGACATAACTTGTAACCAAGTCTTTTGTAAGTGAACCTGGTAAGTACTGAAGTATTCACCACTCACACGTGGGAATTAAGATACTATTAAGCTGTCCTTATGATCACTTTCTCCATGTGAAGTATGAAGCTGTAAACAGGGGTTGAGGGTTTTTAGTGTTTGGGTATTCAGATGCAGTATAACGCATTGGCTGTGAGAGGCATGTGGGGGTTGGAGTATCTTTTTGCTGTTCCAGATGCTGCTTTTGACATGCTCCCTGACCTTTTCGCTGCTCAGTATTTCAGCTTGTGAGACTTGCCAACTACTCTGCATTTCTTTGTCCATCTTTCATCGCTTGACCCTTCGGCTACCAGAGGCTCTTTTCAGTCTTGTCTGTAGTTTTGTATGCTTCTCCAGATAGCTACAGCTAATTTTCTGCTGTATGCAATTTGTCTCTAGCATTGCCAGTTTTACAGATTATGACGCCTGAAGTGGAAGCCAGGGCAGAAACCTTGAAGATGAGGTACTACTCCCATCTATCACACTTTCACTTTTCCTGTCACATTGTTAGTTGTCTTGCAACTGTGTGCTACCATGTGAGGAAAAAGCTGAGGATATATGTGCATAATAAGTAACACGCAAAAGTGTAACACAAAAGTTAACCTTGTAAGTTGCTCCTTAAACCTTCGAAACCTTTTTTGTGGTGTGACATTTCATAATCGCTGTTAAATCAGACATGGTATATCTGCACTTGAGAAATGACAGCCAGGCACACTGTATGTAAATGTCTGTTAGTTACATGAGGCTTCTACAGTGGGAGTCCGTCTTGACTCAGAAAAGGCAGTGGGATTAGGAAGTGATGAAGAGAACAAACTGTCATTTCTGGTTGTCAGAAGACAGTCAGTGATGGCAAAAGTGCTCTTAGCTGTGCAAATTCATTATGCTTCCTGCTGCCACCAACAGTAGCAGAAGGACAAGAAAGGGTTTGTCTAAATGTTGCTGCTGACAGATACAGGGGAAACTTTTAAATACTCTGTTACCCAGCTATTTCTACCAAAGCAGCTAATATGATTTTGTTGTTGTATGAAAAGGAGTAGAGAAATTATGTGTTCAGAACTAACTTTGAGCTCCATTCAGTGCTGACTACAAAAGCGTCAGAGCGGAGGGAAGAGGTTCTGACTCTGTAGTCCCCCCATCTGCTAGCATTTTGTACCAAAGCCACACTAAATATGGAGGCACTACTATTGATCATTGCTATTTCAAGACTAACTTCAAAGCATCTGGCACACTTCTGCTTCCTGTCTGCCAGCTTGGGTAGAGTGCTGTCCTGAACGTAATAGGGCAGAAGTTTCTGGGGAGTCTAGTCTGTTAAAGGATTCCTAAAAGGTAGGTCTGATGCCTATCAGTTATGCTAGACAGTGGGCAGATTCACGCTGTGACTAATGCAGCTGGTACTGTGGGATTATGATGTGGGGAAGTGTTCAGACCTCATCTATACAGTTTAAACTGAACCATCACAACCACAGAAGATAAATGCATAAGAGTTGATGTTTTTAAAGGTGCCTCACAGAATTTGTTAACTAATTCCCATTATAGTTCACAAGAATTTGAATACCTTCTTATGTTCTTTACAAATTCTTTGGTCCCATTTAATTTAGGCTATTTATAGCTGTGCTTGAATTCCTGTAAGCAAACAGTAGGCTTGTAAAAGTTTGGCTATTGTAGGATTATCTGTAGGATGGTTTTGGTGTTGAAATGCAAATCATGTACTAAAGAGTTATAATTGACCAAGACCTCAGTTTTCTGGCAGAATTACTGGGTCTTGGTTTTGCATCTGATCCCAAAATGCATTGAAAAGTAATGGCAGTTTTTCGCTTAGCTTCATTGGGCAGTGGATCAGCCTTCTACAGTCTGACTGCTGATAATACCTCTCTCAATTTTTTATTGCCTAAGTAGTAATTATTTAGGATTTGGAAGTGAAATTCTTTCAAACAAAATATCTTCAAGCTATCCCTGACAGAACCAACATGAGAGCGGGGAATGCAGAACAGCCAGCTGTATCTGTGATTAGGAGTGTTACTGCCTGTAGTACAAAAGGTTTCTCAGATGTCTTGGAAAACCTTCTGTGTAGAAGTATAACCTCTGTTCTAAAGGCCTGAGAACAAAAGCTACTGGCAAGTGCACTACCACAGCTTTTGAAAAAGAGCAAGACAGGAATGCTCTAAAATCTGTCAATAGCAGAGACAGAACTTGAGACATGCCTTGCAGTGTGCATCTTGAAAAAAATGGCTGCTACGCACTAGCAGAAAGTCAACTCTCTTTTAAAGAATTTTTTTACATCTTTGACATGTTTTCTCCTTCCATGTGCAGTATCCTGTTGACACAATGGACAAGTAGCAACTTACTTGAAACACCCTGATGGTGACAAATAGGCCACTCTTTTGCTTCCTGCATCAGTTTCTTGCAAACGCATGCCTCTTGTGCCAGACATTCAGGTGTCTTGGGACATACTTTGAGAAAGATAGATGCAGACAATAGTTTAACATACTAAATGGTTTTATGAATTTCTTACCTAGCCAGACTACACCAAGAAAAATCAAAAGGAAACTCACTGGTCAGAGGCAGCACTCCATGCCAGAAAGATGCTAATAACCTTAAACTTAGGCATTTATACTCTATATAGCTCATGTGAAAAAGGTAGAAAGGAACCTAGAATTCGACATCACTTGGAAAGTGAGTTATATCTCTTCATGTAAGTGGTGCAGTACTGAAGTAATCTAATTTTAAATGGAACCATTGTGTCTCAGATTTTTACCAATTTTATATGTGTCTGTATATGTATTTGGCAGATACTCAGAACATTATAGTGACAGAATGGTTTGGGTTGGAAGGGACCTTAAAGATAGTTTAGTTCTAATCCCCTGCTATGGGCAGGGACACCTTCCACTAGACCAGGTTGCTTAAAGCCCTGTCCAGCCTGGCCTTGAACACAGTCAAGGACGGGGCAGCCACAACTTCTCTGGACAACCTGTGCCAGCATCTCACCACTCTCACAGTAAAGAA
Organism: Psilopsiagon aurifrons; assembly: GCA_025447955.1. Taxonomy (NCBI): domain Eukaryota; kingdom Metazoa; phylum Chordata; class Aves; order Psittaciformes; family Psittacidae; genus Psilopsiagon; species Psilopsiagon aurifrons. The sequence continues at coordinate 11,336 of JAOEHY010005982.1, read as the reverse complement.
TTTGTTCCTTATATCTAATGTAAACCTCCCTTTTGTCAGCTTAAATCCATTCCTGCTTGTCCTGTCACTACATGCCTTTGTAAAAGGTCCCTCTCCAGATTTCTTGTCAGCCCCTTCAGGTACTGGAAAGCTGCTTGAAGGTCTCTCTGGAGCCTTCTCTTCTCCAGGCTGAATAAGTCCAACTCTCGCAGCCTGTCTTCACATGAATGGTGCTCCAGCCTCTGGTTAACTTTGTGGCCTCCTCTGGACTTGCTCCAAAAGCTCCACATCCTTTTTGTGTTGGATGCCCCAGAGCTGGATGTAGTACTGCAGGTGGGGTCCCATGAGAGCAGAGTAGAGGGGCAGGATCACCTCCCCCATTTGGGCAGCTGCTGCTGCAAAACTGCAGACCTTTAAAGGCTAGCTGTTGCGTTGATTGCCCTTTTGGGCTTGACCTTACAACAGGCTGGAGGAGTTGTGGTGCTTAGATGCGTCTCATCTTTATCCATTGTGTGCCAGGTTGACATTGGGCTGCAAAGGATCTGATAAAGCGTCTGAGCAATGGCAAAGATGAAGAAGGGTTGCTGGAAGTGAACTCCGATGATGTTCTGCATGCTTAAAATATGCTATCTTGGCCATGGGAAATTTCAGTGAGAATAAAAGCATACTGCAAACCATCATCATTTCTTGCCAAATGGGTCATCGTGGTGCAATCCTGTGACTATTTGTTGTAACTGGATTTGCTGTGCCTTAATGACTTTCTCTTTTTCCTGCCAAAGTGCTGGGATCTGGGGGAGCTGCCCAGTTCCATATTTCAAGTACCAAGTGGGTTGTAGTTGAGGAGAAACACATCCCTGCTTTTTGTGCATGGCACCTTCCACATTGTCAAGGAGAGCGTAAGTGCAGGTTTTTGCCTTCTAGAGAGACTTATTGTGAGAGGCAGATGCCCTTATGAGAGCAGAAGGTGGCTGGATTGAGACCAGCAGCAGTAGATAGTGATGGGCTCTGTGGATCTTAAGATGTTGATGTAGGACCAGTGTTGTCAGGGAACATTTCTCGTTTTATTTACTTTGCACTCCCAATGTCCAGACAAGCCCAGGAGAGTTAGCCCACAGCCAGCCCCAAACAAATAGACCGTGTAGCATTTGTTCAGTTCTGGTCATTACCAAAACTGGAGGTTGGCCAAGTCAGTAGAGTTGACTCTGGCAGCAAGTACAAGTTACGTTTCCCGTTCAGAAGATGGGTTTGAGGAGTATGCTCATTTAGTGCTTGAAAATGCATGGTTTTCTGCCTTGTTTTATGAGAGGACTTGCAGAAGGTTGATGTAATACCACACTTTGTCATGTGTTATTTACATAGTGTTTGCACCTCACTGTTCTCTGCTTCAGTGCCAGCGTCCTGATATTTCTGCAATTTATTTTTATGATCTTGGTGCTGAAACAGCTGTAAAAACAACTAGTGAAAATGAGCCAGCTGCTGGTATTTCTGATTCTGAGTCTGGTTTGTAGTAGGCATTTTCTGAAAGGCAAAGAGGGATGCAAAATAACAAATAAACTTGATCTCATGACTAAATACAATTCCTCTTAACAAAAACAAGTTAGATGGCTAAATTTTGGCTGCTGAAGAGATTTAAATCACTAATAAATGAAATAATGCAATTGTTTTGTGTAGAAAGTGTCCAAAGACGTACTACTGATTTCAAAGAGATCTTATGCTTTCCTGTGAGGACTTGGGAGCAGTAGAATGCCATCTTTCCTACACCTCATTTGTTTTAGTATTGCAGAAATCCTTTAAGATATAAATTTTACAAAAGAGATGTACATCAATTAACATTTTCCCTGGCTAGCTAAAATCCAAATGCTTAGTTTGTACACTGGTGTCAACATCAGTGAAACGGGAATTTGAGGAAATAAATTAAAAATAGCTTTTAATCCAAGCAGTTAATTGCTTTTGACTTTGGTATTTAGATTCTTGTTTGCGGTCCAAATGTAACGGGGACCTGGTGCCCTTAATGCAGCAGTGATACACGTAATTATTGTGTTTAAACTCTTCCTTTGTTCCTGCCTTGAGTCTGGCCTATGTAGCAGAGATAAACTGATCAGATTAGCTGAGGCTGAGAGCTGTGTTTGTGCAGCAAGGAGCAGGAGGTAGCTGATGGGTAATGATTTTGTTCTTCATTTTTTTCAATTGCTATAACTTACCTGCTGTTTACAATGCTTTCCCTAAGTATTTGCTAATTCACTTCCTAAGGATGTGAGTTGGAGGGCTGCTCCGTGGCATTTACTTTGGTCTAGCCAAAACACAGCAGCATCCAAGAGATTTCTGCTCATATTAAAAAAAATACTAATTGTGAGTCGGGTGCATTTCCTTTTGGAAAGAATGATCTCATATAACACAGATAGGTCTGTCCTCATTGGAAATAGTGACACATTTTTGCCATACATGCTGATAAGTAGAGGTAGGGTGCAAGTCAATTTCATAAACTGTTGTGAATGGATGAGGTAGATTCTGAGAGATTATCTGACCATTGCTTACTACAAATTATTTTGCTTAACTTGTCTTCCTCCTTCTAAAGAGCTAAGGTAGCAAGTGAGAGAGCTTGAGCACCCAGGGGTAATGCTGTAGAGTTTTTAGAGGCTGCTTGGCCACTGCTTTGTTGCATTCATAATTAATTATTACAGAGCAAAGTGAATTAAAAATATTGTAAGAGCCCAGAAGTGTGGGCAGACATTTATGAAAAGGCACTGAGAAAGCAAGCTGTTAATTTTTTTAGTGGTAGTAAAATCTCTGTTTGCAGCTGCAGATTGGAAGGAGGCAAGTTTCAGTTCAGAAACCTCACTGCAATATCTAATATGCCCTGCAGCCCTAAGAGCTTCAGTTTTCAGAGTGTGCACTCTGAAGATACATAACCCTCATAGAGACCTTCTATCAGTGTGGTCTGAGGGTTTGTCAGCTGGCGTGTTCTTGTTCAAATGAAATTGTAATCCTAGTCATAAAAACACCAATCTTTGCTGTCTTGAGAGCCAGACACATTTGTATGTTTTGCTGGGATACTCTGCTCAGGTAAATGCAACAGTGCAAGTGTTTTGGGTGACTCTAGATGAATCCTAAAGGGGCAGGAGAAAGATGTTATTATCCTTTTTCTGAGGGAAGTATCACCAAGTGATTTAAGTTTTGATCCTGCAATATGTCCTTGTCTGTGAAACCTCTGTGCTCATGTTGATGCATGTTAGCCTCAGTGTGACACAGGGCAGTTAAATGTTAATCAGATCAGATTCCAGGATCCAGCCCAAAGCAGGGACACGACAACAGGCTGTGTGCTGGTGTTAAAAGCAAAAGGTATAAATGCACAGCAGATATGGTAGGTGGAGAAGTTGTTCCAAAGGGAGCATAAGTGTGAACAGTTGGAATAAAGGAGGCAAAGGAAAAATGGGCTGAAAACCACTCCTGGCTGGGATCTATTGATCTATTTCTTTCTTCTTGCTTGATTATATTGCAGTTTATTTTGCAATGATGTAACACTATTCAAAGTGCTTGTATTAATTGTCAGAGAGATGGCCTTGTCTACCAAATGAATGTGAATTTCTCTTTCTGGTCTACCTTAGAAGCTGAGCACATATCCTTGCAATGCTGATGTCTTTTACTATGTTCAAGAACATACTGCTGTATAGGGGATTGGAGCTGGAGTGCCAGGCTTGGACTTGTCTCCTGCCTGCAATGTTCAGAATGATTTATTCTTTCCCCATCCTGATGTCTAGAACCAATAGATTGTTGCCTATGAAGCTGTTTTTCTCAGGCTCTAACAGCTGTGCAAGTTCCTGATTAGGCAAGAAAGGCTGCCAGTGGTAATCTAGGAAAAAGATAAACATGTTCTTCAAGCACTTAAGCACAGTGAAATTGCACTGTTAATTTTGCACACTGGTGTTTGTGGTTATATTCTGTTTAGGTAAACACTGATTGGCATGTATAGGTCTCAGTTTGATTTGTGTTTCAACTGAAAATATCAGAACTTGAAACTCAAAATCCTGAGCTTGTTGAGCTTAATAGACTTATTAATAGACTTAATAGGGAAGCATGAAGAGCCTTTTGACCATGAAGGTTAAGCATATGGCTGCATGTTTGTGTGTACAAAATCCATCAGGAAGATTCATCCCTGTCCAGAGATAGTTAAAAAGTTTAGTTTTAACAAGACTGAACAGCCACATAAAACTTCATCAAGTTTAATTCCACACCTCAGGTCTGATTTTGATGCACTTCTTGCACCTTGAGTTGACACACCAAAATTCTGCATGATTTGCAAAATGTCTGTAAAAAGTGTGGCTGGATGCACACTCACTTTGGTCAAGTGGTGTTGCATGTGGGAATATGCAGCTATTCTTGTATTTGCTGTCACCATTCCATTAAATGCACTTTAGTAAAACAAAGTAAGCCTGCTTGTCTGGTGGGGTATATTAAGCCATGGAGAAGCAGAGGCTTCTTTAATATTTGCTTAAAGCCCTATGCCTGTCGGGGAATATTAAATGAGGAGGTCCCGTAGTGAGAAGCACACTGCTTTCCTTAGTCCAAAGATGCTTTGTAAGTTCATTCCTTGTTACTGCATATAATCCAGGAGAACTCATCTTAAGAAATAGCTGATGTCTTCCTCAGTGCCAGCTGAAATATCTTACATTGTACTTGAACAAATCTTTAGCTTCTTTCCTGCTTTTTAGCAACTGAGTTCATTATTATTACTGTCTCAGCTGATGGGGTGCTTAAGAATAAGCAGACAGATTTTAAATGCTTTTCTAGCACACCTTTGTATCTGTGGCATATTTCTTTTCCAGCTGAATTGAAAGGAGTAAGTTACTGCCTGGATAATAATCTAATTATTTACCTTTTCCTCCTTTTTTTATTCAACAGGAGACTTGCCCAGTTCCAGCATGGAAGAACACAATGGCTCTGCGGAGACTCCCCCACTGAGCCAAGGGCGGCACAGTGCCATTAAGTGCGGGTGGCTGCGGAAGCAAGGAGGTTTTGTCAAGACCTGGCACACACGTTGGTTTGTTCTCAAGGGTGACCACCTTTACTATTTCAAAGACGAAGATGAAACCAAACCCTTGGTGAGTGATGGGAGGTGAGAGAGGGAAATAAGTTAATGAAAACAGAGTTGTCTGGTGTTTAAAGAAACAAACCTTTTCATTTCTGTGGCTGACTCAGTGCGACTTGGGATTTTGATAGCACTGAATACAAAACAGCGTCAGGCCTTGGCAATTAGTGTGGTTTCCCGGTTAGGCTTGCTTCTACAGCTTCCTTTTCCAGGTCAGGATTATGATTGCATAATTTTAAATGGAGTGGAATGTACATGAAGTTAAAGTAGCAAAAGTAAGTCAGATGGACTTGTCTGAAGCAGATGAATAAGCTGTATTTGAAAAGGTACTGCTTTTTTTTCTGCTTTTTAAAACGTGGAGTGTCCCTACTTCGTGTCTACCTAAATAGGAAATCCGGTAAGACTGCAGCCTGAATACTTTGCCATCTGTAATGTGGGACACACTGCTGTCTGCCGCCTGGTTCTGTTGTGGTGATTTACTGCTCCTTAATGCTCATATGTTTTCCTATTTATTTAGCTTTTTCACCAGCATGCCTTAGGCCCTCTATCTTGAGTAAATAATGCTGCCTCTCAAGGTAGGGCAGGCCTGAGCCTCTGCGATAATAAGTTAAGAGAGATCTTCTACTAGTACCTACGGGAGTATTATAATTCTATGTATTAATCATGTCCCAGATGCCTGTGACTTCAGAAAAAGCCCTAACGTGTGTGAGTTACTTCTGTATAGAGATTAAAATATAACCATGCTCATATTTGTTATGCCTACTAAAGTTTTGGTGGTGTACCTTTATGTGCAATTTGACAAGTTGTTCTCAGACATGTAAAGCCCATCTAATCTAGCTTCCTGTATGGAGCAAGTCATTACACTTCGTCAAGCTTTACAGCTTGTATTGTGGTGCACGTGATAAGAAAACTGTTCAGTCTTGAGGTATTGTTCCCAAAGAAGGTTCTTGTACTAGTTAATTTCTGAGTACCAATTTCACAGCCTTGGTAGCACTTTGTCCTTAAAATTATCACAGATCATATAGATTAATAAAATAACACATTGCATATTTACAACTTACATGTTTTTATGACTACTTTGAGTATGAAATAGCCAATAATTTCTGGGAAATCAAATGTATCTTCCACTATATACGTTGTGTTTATGAAGAAGGTAAAAACAGCTATCAAAACAAAAATGTTTATGGGCCAGAGGCTGGGTTTCCAGAATACAGCTCTGCTTCCTAGCATTTGACATCTGCTAGTGTGTTTACATGCAAGGACTTCATTGCTTTTTGAGAGGTGATGCAGTGATGTATTGTGTGGAATTTTGTACAGCACTATGGAGCCCAAGTTACCATCCTGTCTGTCTACCAGTGGCCTGTGGGATGACTTCAGAGGGCTCTCTTGACTTTACTACTGACCTTTGCAAAATGGAGGTGGTGATTTCAATCTCCTCATACCTTTGATAGATAAGGTATAACTTGATGAAATAACTGAAAGTTTGTTGAGTTTTCCATTGAGACATGCCATGGGAAGAGGGGAGAAGTGCCAGCAGAAGTGTAACTTAAAATAAGCCAATAGGTTTGGAAAATGAACGGCCTGTCCAGATTAGAATCAGTCAGTTTCTCATGTCGGTGTAGCTTTGGAATGTTTCTGAAACAAACTGCACAACTGTCAATTCCTAAAATACGGCCTAGGTTCAATGGCATATACAGAAGTGGGTTGTTCTTTCCATTTAACTACACTGAAGGGTTTGCTGCCTTAACTTTGATAAGAAAATCACTATGACCTTCTAGGAACCCTATTGTTATTACTGCGGAGAGCTAAAGCAAAGAACCCCACTGATACCATGAATTTTCAGTGCATAGGGATATCATTAGGAAACAGTAAGCAGTATTTGTTATTAGATTAGGCATGTAATATTGGATCTGTATTTAGGATAAATACTGTTTATTCACTACTGGATTATAGAGTGTGTACAATGTACAATTGTACAATAATTCTTTTAGACAATAATATAATTGAAGAGAATTTACGAGGGTTTTTTTTTTCTTTTTTCCAAAGTGGATTGTAGTTTTTATTCTGCTTACTGATTGGTTGTATTTGGAAAGAGGCAGAGAGTGGCGATTACTGGTCCTGAGGAATGCTCTAATTGCATATCTTGTGTATGTATATTTAGAGAAGGTGGAAGGACAACAGCAGGAGGGGACAAACAAGCCAGTGAGTTTATGTTTGCAGCCTTAATGCGAATTAGAGAAAAGCAGAATCCAGAAACTGGTATAAAATCAATGGGTGTCCTGAGCACCAGTCTGCTTAACATTTGGGCTTGGATTCTGTCCAGCCTGCACCAGAAATTATGTCATGATATTTGTGGTTTTGGAAGTGATGGAGATATGAAGGGGACTGAATTACAGAAATATTCGATTATCTGTCAGACTGTTCTACAGGTGGCTGTGTACGGTGGGATTAAAGAGAAGAAATAACATTTGCATCTAAACCATCAGTAAATGTTTGGAATTCCTGAAGTGTGCTCATTTCCTGGTAGTAATACAGGTAGCTATAAATATGCTTTAGTCAATATGTATACATCTCCTTGATGTTAGACTATTAAATTTAAAGGTCATTAACAGTCAGTATGAGTATGGGAAAATGTCTCTGCCAGCCTGTTTCGGATGCCTACAGGTATCCTGAGCTATTGAGGAACAGCAGCAGAAAAATCAGCACACAGATGCTCATCTTACAGTCAAGGTCATTGAGTTGCCATTGACTCTTTAACATCATCAAACACAAGAATCTTTCCCTTGTAGTTTTACCAGTAAGAATAGAAGATACCTTTTGCTCTAATACCCTTGAAATGTCTCTGGGGATCTGGCAAAGATAGCATTTCTGTTTGCTGAAGATGTGGGTATGGATAACAAAAATCTAGTTGATTCCAGAAGGGAGAAAACCTAACAAATAAGTCAGCAAGCCATGTGCAGAAATAAATCATGATGTCTGATAATTCTGCATAATTTTGAGTATTTGGGAAGTGGTACTGGATATTGCCTTGTTAATCTTTTTACTGTCTTTGTAAGTCACTTTACTCCTGGCAGCCCACATTGTGCTTTAGAAAGCTAGTCTTATGCTGGATCTGAAGGTCAGCTATCCAAACTTGAAATGTGGGCAGCTGAAAGAAATTGGCATTTAGCATTCCTCCTTTCACAGTACAGCTGTTGTTTAAAAACAGTCTTTGAAAATGTATTTCTTTCTTTTTTCTCTGTCTCTGATTGACTTCTCCATCTGTTTCTGGGTTGGCGTGGTCTTAACTGAATATGGGAAGAGGAAGTCAGCATCTTCTCAGTGAGACAGTATAATCTTTCTGTAGTTTCATAAGCAACAGGAGGGAGCTTCCAAGCATCACCTACTTGCAGCTTTGCTGTTACACTCTCCTGGTGTTACTGAGGAAGTGTGTTTAGGAGAGCAAAACTAGGTAACATGTAGTGATGGAGCATCATCAGTACGAGGTTGTAAATGGGCAAGTTTATCCAGTCAAAGCAGTATTTCAGGCTTAGGCACTTACTTAATGTCATTGCCACTCAACTTGGTTTATGATCTTGAATCTGAGATGCTTGAGCACAGAAATCTTAAAGAACCATGAGCTAGCTTTCAGAAAATACTTGATGTAGCCTTGAAAGCAGATGATGAACTGCTGTTTCAATTTATATCCCATTCTGAACATTTGCTACGCAGTTTTTATCCTCTAGATCCTGTTAAGCTCTTAACTGTTTGGTGTAAGTAATGCTAAGCAGTATTCAGTGGCTCACAGCATCTTAGACAAACCCTGGAAAGGGACAGCAGATTTGAATGCTAAGGTGTAAATCTTAAATGTGGAATTTTAATTGGTCTTTGGTTAAAACTGTAAGTAAGTGGCAGCTGGAATCGTAAGTACAGGTACAAACAGAATATTTTGAAGTATTGCTTTCTGGCAAAATATGTGTGTCTCGTCTAATACAATTTATGTAAAAATTTCATTGACAGAAAAATCCATTTAATGGCAGTAATAGGAACATGTCAAATTTCAGTTACATTTTAAAATGAAAATAAAGCTTCTAATGAATATGTTATATAGAAATTAATGGGATAATTACATAATTTGAAAATCAGCCTGTTGGTAGGGGAAATCTTCAGCATTAATATTGGACATGATTAAAGATTGAGCATCATGGGTTTTTTTACAAGTTAAAAGGGAATGGATAACATTTCTGGCTAGAGGAAAAAACCTAACTCTACATGTACTTCAGAACTGCATCCCAAGAAATCGACACCTCTCCTTATTGCCTAAAGGATTTTTAGTAAGGGAGAGCAGAGTACTATTTGATCTGGTCCTTGTCTTTGGAAAGCTACAAGAATCAGCTTCAGTGTAAATACTAAAGAGCAGCATAGCAAGCAGAACAGCTTCTCAGTAGATATTGCCGTGACATGTAAGTGCAGGTCCCTCTGTCTTGTGTAGGAGAGGATGTGAAGCACCAAGTCTCTGCATGCTTGCCTTTGTGGGCCAGGCTTAAAACTCTGTGGAGCAAAGTAGGGGATTTGATGTGAAACCAGCAAGTGTCCAGAACACTATAAGTGTTTTTCAGATTTTTAATTTTTTTTTTATTTTTAGGCACAACACTTGCTATTACTCTAAGAAACAGAAATGGTCTTGGGATGGATGTGTGCTATGGGATGAGCCCTTACCACTGTAGGAGCAGTGAGCTTGGCGCACTTGCAGCTTGGTTGTTCTTGTTATCCCATGGTCATTCAGCAGTCCGGAGTGTGAGCTCTCCTTTATTTTCTTTCCCTTCATGGCTTATGACTTTGCATAAGCTCACTCAAGTAGGGTACTGCTTGTTCCAGTTTTGTACTTGTGCAAACTAGAAACAGATTTCGGGCTAGCTGTATGTTCCTGTATAATGATATTTCCTGTTTCTTGAAACACTTAGTTGAAGGAAGGGAAGCCTCTGTGTAACATACCTTGCTATTTATGACTAGGGCATTTTTTTCTTTTCTGATCATTCTTGATCTCCTTCCAGTGAACATCGGTTCTCTCAAGTTTTAAGTGGAAAATTAACTTCTTAACTCTGTTACTGATTGAGTTTCAGATGGGGCAGGAAGAGTTGTTTCCTGCCTCATGTGGATAGCGGAATCTAATGCTTTTTGTCTGCGTGAGACAGAAACAAATATGACCTGGCATGGCAACAGGAAGAGCCATCTAAAGCTTGGTCTCTCTCACGTGGTGAACTGCCACCTACACTGAACAGTAGCTATTCAGTGTGAAAAGTAAAGTGAAAGCCCCAGACTGCTTTGGATCTTTTTTGTGGGTTTTCACAGAATGGCTCCTCAAGTATATGAATATAAGCAGGCTTTTGTAACTGAAGCACTGAAACTTCCAGAATATAGCGATAGTTGTTGAAAGACAGGTCTTAGCTTTTACATAAAATAGAAGGTTCTGCTATTTCTAATACCTATATGCCTTTGTAAGTTTTTAAGTAATTTACTGCAGCAGGTTTCAGCAACTTATTCATAGTGACATATATTTTTTTACTGCAGTGATTTATGTGTTATTAAAGGTGTAATACAATTTTTTGTGTAGATACCCATGGGAATTTTGTACTAAAAGGATTACTGTGGTAATGCTAAGTTTGATTGAAAATAGGGTGTTTCTAATACCAGTATTCTGTTTCTTGCAAAAGGTTTCTCAAATTCACAGGACTGAATTTCTGTCCTCAGCCTGAGATGAATAGCCACAAGGTCAGTTACTGAGGTGCTCAACTTGGAGGCTTGAATTCCAATTTTAATCTCCTTTTTTATGCTTCTTTCAGACCAAAAATATGACCTTGAATTTTCAGTGATTATTCTTTTGAAAAACTTAGGAGGCCTTGGGCTTGGCCCAGTAGAAGTCTTGAAAATTTTCACAGGAAAAAAGAAGGTTTCTCCTCCAGCATTGACTGCCGTGTTTATTACAGGAATATCACCAAACACTGTGAAAGGTTATGGATTTTGTGCTAAAATCAGGCAATTCTCAGTGCTTTGCCCCAGATTATGCAGTTGGAAATTCAGTTCCCCCAAGAAGACGGTTTGTAAGTTTCAGTTCAATGCAAGGAGCGGTGTCTCTCTTAGTTAGTTTTGCATGTAGCAGTTGTGTCATTCTCTGTGACTGTATTGGTACCATCATCAACTACCCTGCTCTTGTAGTAATTAGTTTAGAATCTGTGCATACTTAATTCCTGAGGGTGTGTAGCTTTCAATTCTCTCAGAACTTTAGTGAATT